>JAOTRS010000050.1:20588897-20605316 GCA_028565755.1 Dinotopterus cunningtoni | reverse complement strand
ATATATAAAGAAAGAAAGCCTGTAGTGTGTGTGTGCAAGACTGCGATGGTTTGTGCAAATTGTGCAAATGATTGTTCATGATTATTATTATTGTGTGATTGTGAAATGGTTTATTCCATAGCAGTTTGCCATATACATTTTACCAATAGTTGTTAACAACAGAGTTGTTTCTATACCAGTGATTTATTTTAGATAATGTTAATGTTAAGACAAAAAAATACTGAAGACCTGAAGAATTACCTATATCTTAAAAATGGACACCACGCCCTGACGTTTAATAATCAGTCCTGTGTCATGCCAACAGTAAAGCATCCTAAAACCATTCATGTCTGGGGTTATGTGTCAGCCAAGAGAGAGTGCTCACTTACAATTTTGCCTAGCAATAAAGAAGAGCAACGTCGCCCAACCATCCAAGAACAGTTTGGTGATGAGCAACGAATAAAGAAGAGCAACGTCGCCCAACCATCCAAGAACAGTTTGGTGATGAGCAACGCCTTTCCCAGCATGATGAAGCTCCTTGCTATAAGGAGAAAGTGATACCCAAGTGGCTCGGGGGAACAAAACATGGAAATTTTGGGTCCATGATCAGGAAACTCCCCAGACCTAAATCTCATTGAGAACTTGTGGTCAATCCTCAAGAAGTCGGTGGACAAACAAAAACCGACAAATTCTGACAAACTCCAAGCATTGATTATGCAAAAATGGGCTGCGTCATCGGTCAGGACGTGGCCCAGAAGTTGATTGACAGCAGGCCAGGAAGAATTGCCGAGGTCTTTAAAAAGAAGGATCAACACTGCAAATCCTGACCTTTTTGCATAAACTTAATGTAACTGTCAATAAAAGCCTTTAACACTTATGAAATGCTTGTAATTATACTTTAATGTACCATAGTAACATCTGACAAAAAGATCTAAAAACACTGAAGCAGCAGACTTAATTAAAGTAAATTAATGTTTGTGTAATTTTCAAAACTTTTGTCCACAGCTTTACATTTTAAATGCGACATTTTAACATGCTGTACATTTAACATTGTTAAATAACGTTAAAATCAATTTATCAGGGTGGCGTAGTGGTTAGCATTGTGGCCTCAAAGCTCCAGGGTCGAGTGTTCGATTCCCGCATTTGAGTCTGTGCAGGTGAAGTTTACATGTTCTCTCCATGCTTGGTGGGTTCCTCCATGTTCTCAGGTTCCTTCCCACTCATAGGCGTTCCTAAGTTGCCCGTAGTGGGTTAGTGTGTGTGTGCTTGTGCCCTGCGGTGGACTGGCGCCCCATCCAGGGTGTAAGGCCAGAGACTCCTGGGTGTATGGCCAGAGTCTGTAGGCCTCCCGCGATCCTGTAGATGATAAGCGGAACAGAGAATGAATGAGAGTGAGTGAGGCCTCCATTACGTGGAGCACTTGCCATACCAAACCCCCTGTAGTACAAATAATATTATTTTGTTTAACTCTGAGTGACATGAGTCATCAATCACCTGACGAAACAGGAAAAGATAACACACACACACACACACACACACACAGAGACACACAGAGACACACATACATTCGATATTTGACATTTGTTTTCTCTCAGAAGAGTGGTTTAAGGTGTTTGTCCCTCTTATTACCTGATTAGGTGTGTATTGCACAAGTCACCATCATTACAGTTTGGTTGTTTAAGATACACATACATGCACACTGTTTTTCCACAAACTCCTTGAATGCAGGATTCATGGTGCTTGCTGTGGCCTCATGGGAAGGCTTTTTCCACCAACCTGCCATGGGCCAAGAGGCCCTGGGCTAAATCAAGCCTTTCATAGCTCACCTAAGCACAGAAAAGCTTTTGTCGCGTAGTAATTCATGCGTTCAGACAGTTCCTAGAGGTTTCCTGGGATTCCTCAATTTGGATCAGGCTCTAAAGAAGGGATAGCAGCGTTCACATGATTATGGAACACATTTACAAAGCAGCTGTTGCGAGGGTCTTCACCTGTTTTTAGCGGGATTTAGCTCGCCTTAACTCTCCATTGAAAACCATGAGCCAAGACAAATACTGAGTCATAACGTTGCAGGATGTATCTGTATCTGTTGTAGGAAATCTTAAGAGCTTTAATAATGACAAATGTTGGGCAGAGTAGTGCAGCATGTTCCATGTGTGAGAGAGAGAGTGTACAATTAATAAAAACAGTTATGGAATATTTATATCGTTAACATTACGCAATTCTGGCATGAATACCGGTGACACAAAAAAATATGGTTTCCAGATTTTGAGTGAAAGTGAAAATTTTGTCAGTGCTCCCATATATAAATGGTTTGGGGGAGACGGAGCTGGAAAAGTTGTTGCCCTTAAAACCAAGA
Organism: Dinotopterus cunningtoni; assembly: GCA_028565755.1. Lineage (NCBI taxonomy): Eukaryota > Metazoa > Chordata > Actinopteri > Siluriformes > Clariidae > Dinotopterus > Dinotopterus cunningtoni. Next base: position 20,602,981 of record JAOTRS010000050.1, on the reverse strand, counting down.
GCATTTTGGCCTTTTACATTGGCAATCACCATTGGCCTTCACGGTCCCTAGTTGAACTCCACAGGTTTCTATATACCCATCTAGGAACCTGTGTAGTCCAACTAGGGACCGTGAAGGCCAATGGTGATTACCAATGTATTTATTCCCATTTTTATGACCATAGTAGGAGCTCCAATCAACTTTAATACACATTCATACACTACGGACAATTTGGGAATACGCATTAGCCTAATCTTCAAGTCTTTGGACTGTGGGAGTAGTCCAAAAAGTAGTCTAGAAAGCAGAGTACCCAGAGGAAACTCACCAAGCACGGGGAGAACATGCAAACTCTGGTGGTATAGGGGCATATGTTTATATACCACCAGTGGGAGGGGAGGGATTCTGAGCCATTCTTCTTGCAGAATAGTGGCCAGGTCAATACGTGATGCTACGTTTCCTGACTCGCTCCTCCAAAACACCCCAAAGTGGCTCAATAATATTTAGCTCTGGTGACTGTGCAGGCCATGGGAGATGTTCAACTTCACTTTCATATACATCAAACCACTTTGTCACCAGTCTTGCTGTGTGTATTGGTGCATTATCATCTAGATATACGGCACCGCCTTCAGGATACAATTTTTGAACCATTGGGTGCACATGGTCCTCCAGAATGGTTCGGTAGTCCTTGGCAGTGACACGCCCATCTAGCACAAGTATTAAGCCTAAGGAATGCCATGATATTACAGTCCAAACCATCACTGATCCACCCCCATGCTTTACTCTGGGCATACAACAGTCTGGGTGGTACGCTTCTTTGGGGCTTCTCCACACTGTAACTCTCCCAGATGTGGGAAAGACAGTGAAGGTGGACTCATTAGAGAACAATACATGTTTCACATTTTCCACAGCCCTAGATTTTTGCTGCTGGCACCATTGAAACCGACGTTTTGCATTGGCAAGCTGCTCAAGTTTTATGAGTTAAAAGATAGTTAGCTTTGCTAAAGTTTATAATGATTAAATAGGAATTATAGTGTTGTCATCTTGTCTTTTTCAAATAATTGATACTATTTTCAGTAGTGGCCAATTCCCACTTCATCCCCATCATACTACAGCCACGAAGCCACGACACAATCTATCTGCTGCTCGTTCTACATCACAAGGCAACTTAACGCACTTGGTGGAAAACGTACATAAGCTCACAAATGCCTGTGCTCGGTTATTGGCGTTGTGATTGCCAGGGAAGTCTCTTTCAATTAGGCAACACAGCCGGTTTTGTCTTCCAGCAGTTACAGTATGGTTGAATGGCATAGAAACTTGAAATGATTGGATGTACTTTTTAATTTTGCACCACTCAGGCACCGTAATCTCAGATTCCTAGCTTTGTGTTACAGTTTCTGTCAAACCATTGCCAGTGTACTGTGTGTACTTTTTGTTGCTTTGGTATATTCCTTTTTATTATTAAGTGAAAGTTTATTTATAGTAATGTAACACAAGATTCAGTTTGGTCTGATGCGTCTATTTTGGATTAAAGTTATTATTATTATTTTTTTTATCCAACAGGCACATCTATCCAATGTATTATAATCCTAATATTTGAAACAGATGTGTACAGAGTTGTGCTAATCTGGTGCTGATCTTTTTTTATTACTATTTGTTCCACCCTACAAATATATTTAAGTAACCGATTAAAAAAAGAAAGATCACAATGGATGTGATTTGGATTCTATCCCAGGAACTCCGGGAAAACACCCTGAACGGATGCCACATTCACACCCAGGGGCAATTTAGCAAGGGCGGTCAACTTACTAGCATGATTTTTGGAGACAAGCAGAACATGTGAAACTCCAGAGTCGGTAATCTGAGCTCAGGATCGCTCCGTGGAGCCTGGAGCTGTGAGGCGGTAATGCTGCACCACCCTGCCGCTTGATCCTAATTTGTTTCTTAATTTTCTCCCTTAGACACGGAAGCTGACCAAAGTGGAACGCCAGCGCTTCAGCGAGGAGGTGGAGATGCTGAAGAACCTCCAGCACCCAAACATCGTTCGCTTTTATGACTCCTGGAAGTCCACAGTGAAAGGACACAAGTGCGTCCTGCTGGTCACGGAACTTATGACCTCCGGCACTCTCAAAACGTGAGTTTGATTTAAAAAGAAAAACACAGAGTGAATAATACTAGAGTAGACGACTTGGCCTTTCCTTTGTTGCTTCAAAGAATTAAACGATTTCTTGTCGAATTTTTGTTTCTTCTCGCTCCACAGATACCTGAAGCGCTTTAAGGAAATGAAGCCGAAGCTTCTTCAGCGCTGGAGCCGTCAGATCCTAAAAGGCCTCCACTTCCTGCACACTCGGACTCCTCCAATCATCCACAGAGACCTGAAGTGTGACAACATCTTCATTACGGGGCCCACGGGGAGCGTGAAAATCGGCGATCTCGGACTTGCTACGCTTAAAAGAGCATCGTTTGCTAAAAGTGTAATCGGTAAGCTCGTGCCCGTTGAGCATATCCACAATATTGCTTGTACATTATTCTCAAAATATGCATCAGTAATTAATTCAACCAATCAAAATCAAGTATAAACTTTTAGTTTTTTTTTTCCAGGTACACCAGAGTTTATGGCTCCGGAGATGTATGAGGAGAAATACGATGAGGCTGTCGACGTGTACGCGTTCGGGATGTGCATCTTAGAGATGACGACATCGGAATACCCGTACTCGGAATGCCAAAATGCGGCGCAAATCTACCGCAAAGTTACAAGTGTAAGTTTGTGTCATTAGTTAAACAGTGGCAAGAGATACTGAAGAAGGTACTGAGCTCCTTCCACTGTTACCTCTTCCATTGTTTTGTTGTTCATGTATGCCATGTGTGGCCCAGCATGAAGGAGTTTTACGTAAGTGCCATATGCATGTCCATCTGGAAGTCTTTATCTAGACCAACTATGGGAGGCCCCATGTACCGCTGCAAGACGCAAACTTTAACCCAGCGTGGAAAAGAACAGTAAACATTCCACTATATGTCTCTCTCTTATAATTTTTTTTTTTTGCCTTCTGTCCTCGTTTCCTCTCATTTCCTTGAACACTCTCCAAGGATTGACCCTGAGCACAGATTTAATTCTTGTGGCTGGAGTCGATTAGATCTGCCGTGGACTCAGGAATGTCCCCTGCAACGATCCCGTCATTACACGGGTGTTTTTGAAAACACACTGCAGGCAACCCTCGGGATTATGTAACTCCAAAAGTAAAATAAAAAAAAAATGGCGAGATTCGCAAACTCGTGTCACCAAGCAACCTGTTTGTCATGGATCAGCTTTGTGTGCACAACAAAAGCCTTCCAATTTTTGTATTTTTTTTATTTTAAGTACCTTCATTTCCATTAATTGATATTACATTTGGCAATAAATATTGGAGAATTTGGCTCCTTGGAGAATTTAATAACCGGTAGTGCATTGATAAATTATTATTATTATTTATTACAATTAATTACATCAGCATCATATTGATTCATTTCAAAGGTGGAAACAATATATAATGGTTCCTTTATCTCAGTGCTCGAGACATCAGATTTATTATACCTGGCATTCTGCACATTAAGAGACATTAGTTCAATTCAATTTCAATTTTATTTATATAGCGCTTTTAACAATGGTCATTGTCTCAAAGCAGCTTCACAAAAATGAAAGAATTTTATTTTATTTTATTTTTTTTCCGAATACTTACAGGGTGCGCATTTAGCTTAGTTGGAAAAAATACAGCACGCATGAACGGATCGTCTCACATTACGCCATCCACTGACACAGAAGTAGAAACCGAACACAGAGATCTTTCTGATGGTTTACACCACCGTACATGTGCGTGAACAACAAATCCAAAGGTTGGAGTAAAACAGAAACGCTATCTGCAGCGATCCATGAATACAGCGCTTCATGAACCTTCATGCTCTGCAGGGGCTCCACAAACATCATGGGGCCGTAGGGGAAGGGGTGTGAGGCGATGACTTCGCAACAGTGCTCCTTTAAGTGCATCACTAAGTATGTTCAGTTCCGACCCTCATGGGAAACACGTGGAGCAAATTGAATTCTATAATGTTATGAAAACATTTTAGAAAGAGGCGTTAAACACATTTACACTCACAGCTGAATGCTGTACTATGATTGGTCAGTAGGTGTTGATTTGTTTTCTGTAGCAGCTTTATGAGGCAATCACAGATCGATATTAATGCGTTTGCTCTAATCCAGTATGTTTTTACAGTGACAGGTAATTATAACAGACAATTTCATATAAATTGGATTGTTTTTATGGAAAAGTGGTGACAATTTCTTTAGAAAAAAGTTTTTTTTTTTAATTTATAAAAGGTGTCCCCAGTGTCTGCTTTTATGTAACAGTCGGAGTATCAATGAATTTTTGGAACCGCAAGATAGAGAAAAGAGCCAATCATCAGAAAAATGTCCCAAAAAGTCTTTTTCATTGAATGGTATAAGGTGATGTAGTCAAATTTAAGGTGTTGCTTGATTCACATTATCAACTCAGAAGAAAACATTCCACCTTAAACGCTGGTTTTCCTCTGGGGTTTCCTCCCACAGTCCAAAGTCATGTAGATTAGACTAATTGGCGTTCCCATACATGGTACGTGTGTAGAATTATGAATGTTTGTACAGTAGGTAATTAATATACATTAACCATAACTATAAACTCTTAATTTAGCATCAGGCACATCACACCACCCCATTGGTAATTATTTAACTAATTAATTAATACCATCACGAATTACATTTATATTTTGCTTTACTGATGAGTAGATAAATTGCACATAAGCAATACATTTATTATTTAAAAAAAAAGCAAAATTATTTATAGATATACAAAGACAATTGTCCTCAAAGCCATTTCATAGTCAGCGACGAAATATAATTTTTTTTACTAATACAATAATTCACAGTGTGTAATTTTAACATTGTTAAAAAAATTAACTTATATTACAAAATAAAACTCATATTTACAAAATAAAACTTTTAAACTGTAAAAAAGTTTTATTTTGTAAAGAATGATTTGAAATTGTAATAAGGGGTGTCAAACCGGGACTTTTGACTGTGCAGAATAACAGAACAGAGTTATAAGAGTGGCGGCACCGTGGTGTAGTGTTTAGCACTGTCGCCTTGCACCTCCAGGGTTGCATGTTCTCCCTGTGCTTGGTGGGTTTCCTCGGGTACTCCGGTTTACATCTACATCTACATCTAAGCATTTGGCAGACGCCCTTATCCAGAGCGACTTACATTTTTTATCTCATCATACATATGAGCAATTGAGGGTTAAGGGCCTTGCTCAAGGGCCCAACAGTGGCAACTGGTGGTTGCGGGGTTTGAACCTGGGATCTTCCGAACCGTAATCCAATGCCTTAACCACTGAGCTACCCCTGCCCCTGTAGGTTTCCTCCTACAGTCCAAAAACCTGCAAAAACCTGCTGATTGGCGATCCCAAATTGCCCAGAGTGTGTGAATGGGGGTGTGAATGAGTGTATGTGTGTGTGCCCTGCGATGGATTGGCACCCTGTCCAGGGTGTAACCCGCCTCGTGCCCTAAGCCTCCTGGGATAGTCTCCAGGCCCCCGCAACTCTGAATACAGGATAAAGTGGTATAGACGATGAGTGAGTGAGTGAGAGTTATAAGAGTAAAGCCTCCCTTTATTTCTGTATATAATCCCCTGCTACACTAATGCACTTACCCCATTATTTCATTAGCGCTTGGATACCATCAAGGTGGAATGTTTTCTCAGTACACCAGAGCCATGATTGGACTTCCTGCTTCACGTCTGAAATGCTGGCCTCCCAGGAACTCCTTTAATGGTCAAAACATACTGTGTGGAAATGGCTTTGAGCTACTGGATCTTTGGCCCCTAATAAATCAGTCTACATCTCTATATAGTGTATATTACAGGTGGGGGGGATCGGTTCAATCGGTTCAATTCTTCTGTGTGGCGTTTCATGTACAGGTATATGTTGTGCAATCTATTTGGGAGTCATAGCTCCCTAAGGTAAAAAAGATTTTAGGTTGCTGTAATACCAGTGAATTACTGCGCGGTTAGTCATTCACATACCTCCCTTTCAGCTCTATAAGCTACTAATAACCCCACCCTCAATACATACCTCCTGGGTCCATAACAACTGCATTACATAAGTGTGTTACGACATGTACTGTCGTCACGTTTTGGACAACTGTCAGGAAGAAAGGAAAAGTTTAGGATGTTTTTGCTGGTTATTATAAATGTTATATATGAACCATAAATCATATTAAAGCCCGACGATACATTAAGTCACCTCTTATATCACTTGATCTATTTTCAAACATTTGATGTATGCTTTTGTTGTGTCTCAGGGCATGAAACCAGACAGCTTCTACAAAGTGAAAGTGCCTGAGCTAAAAGAGATTATAGAAGGATGTATACGTATGAACAAAGATGAAAGGTAACTTGTGTTTTCTTCCTGCCTTAAGTTTGAATTCTAGCTAAATGTTATTTCCCGTGGTGTTTTTTTCCATAGTCGGAGAGAAAATTATAATACTGTTTGCCTGGTAACATTTGGGACATCTCCACCATCTATTCCAACTAATCACTGAGTAATGAGGTTATTTTAAATCATGAGTTGTCATTGTACATTTTAATTAGCATGATTCATTTGCTTAGACTCATTGCATCCAGCATTTCCCATTGAAGATAATAATCTTTGTGTCTAACAAAAGAGCCTTAATTAAATTTGTCATATAATTTTCCACATGAATTAAATCCTTGTTATTTTGAAGCCTCTCTAGTGCTCATTCTCCAAACAATGCAGTTTGAACAATATCCTGCCTCAGACAAATAGCTTGCTAATGAAATTAAATAACGTCTACCAATACCCATTCATCTCCATGGGCAGATACACCATTCAGGACCTACTGGAGCATGTATTCTTCCAGGAGCACAATGGGGTCCGCGTTGAGCTGGCAGAAGAGGATGACATGGAGAAGTCCAGTCTGAAGCTCTGGCTCCGAATGGACGGTACCAAGAAACTTCATGGCAAGTACAAGGACAACAATGCTATCGAGTTCCTCTTTGAGCTCTACAAGGATGTGCCTGAAGAGGTGGCACAGGAGATGGTAAGTGAATGCAAGAATCGATAATTTTGAATTTTATTTAATGTACAAACAAAATATAAAATAGCAAATCAGACCTGTTTACAAGACTGTGGAGAACATTTGGACAATTATTAATGTGTTGAATAAAAACACTGGATGTTGTGCTGGGGCTGAATTCTAGCAAACAGGCCGAAAAATGGCAACAAGTAATCACTAATCACCATTGATCCCAACGACCAGTCAGTGGCCACCTTTGTACCCAACAGGTAATCACTGATCAGAGATGTTCCCAAAGACCAATCACTGATCAACATTGTTCCCAAAAACCAATCACTGATCAACATTGTTCCCAACGACCAATCAGTGACCACATATGTCCCCAACAGCTAATCACTGACCAGAGTTGTTCCTAATGACCAATAAGTGATCACCTTTTTTCCCAACAACCAATCAATAATCACTATTGTTCCCCAAAACCAATCAATGATCACCATTGTTCCCCAAAACCAATCAATGATCACCATTGTTCCCAACAACCAATCATTGAAGACCATTGTCCCCAACAACTTTTTACTTTTTGCTTACCATTGTTATCAAAGACCAATGACCAATCACCATTGTTCCTAACAACAAATCATAATCACCACTGTTTCCAGTGACCACATTTGTCCCCAACAGCTAATCACTGACCAGAGTTGTTCCTAATGACTAATAAGTGATTACCATTGTTCCTGAAGACCAATCACTGATCAACGCTGTTCCCAACAACAAATCATAATCACCATTGTTTCCAATGACCAATCAGTGACCACATTTGTCCCCAACAGCTAATCACTGACCAGAGTTGTTCCCAATGACCAATCAATACTCACCATTGTTCAACCAATCACTTAATACCATTGTGTTCAACAACTATTTACTGATTAACATTGTTCTCAACAACCAGTCTTTGCTTACCATTGTTCCCAAAGACCAATCAGTGATCACTCATGTCCCCAATAATCAATCACTCAACACCATTCTTTCCAACATCCAGTGGTTCATAACAGCCAAAAGCAAATCATTGTAAAGCTGAAAAAAAGTTGGAAAATCTATCAGAGCAATGGGAATAGCCAGTGTGAAATGGAATGTCCTGAAAAAAGAAGGAAACCACTGATGTACTAACAAATAGACAGTTTGGCCAAGAAACATAGCCATAGCTGAATAGCAGAAATATTGTGAGAGCTGTGAAAACAAGACCCAAAACAGCAGTCAATAAATCAGCAGCAGCTTCCACAGGGCAGAGGTGATTCACAATCCATCATTTGAAAAAGACGTTAAAAGCAGAAATGTAGAGACCACAGCACAATATGTAAACCACTCATGAGCAGTAAGGCCAGAGATGAGCCACATAAGTTCTGGCAGCAAGATGAACCTTTAATAAACTGATGGGAAAAACCAAAGTGTGGAAAAAGAAAGGATCTGCTCATGATCCAAAGCATACAAAGCACACTGATCATGCATGGTGAGGTAGTGTTGTGGCACGGCTGCTTCTGGAACAGGCTCACTAGTCACTAGTCTATGATGATGCAACTCATAATGGTGGGAGCAGAAGAAGCTATAATAATATTCTGCCAATATCATGGAGAGCTAGACTGTGTAACTGTGGAAGACAGCTTTGTTATACCTCATTAATAAGGGTTTGGATTTTTTGCTCAGACTGGGACAATAATAGGCTCTGTTTTCACTGCTCTCTGGAATCTTATGTCAGTGACCCAGTAGGTCTGTTTGTCTCCTTACCGAGTGCTGATTACCAACTTTTACTGTACTACATACTGTATGGAGAGACACTTCTTAAACTATTTGCTATTAAAGATCATATGTTAAGGTTAATCTGTAAAATGTTCCCTTAGTGTAGGGTACTTTTTCAAATACTTTTGGATCGGATTCAGAAGGCCACCTTGAGCCGAGCCGTGCCCCTGGCTGCATAACAACGTTCAAGGACACGGCTTGGCAACCTATTCATCACTTCGGTAATATGAGATGCAGGACACAGGCGGAAGGAGAGGTCACGTGCTTCGTGACAGACAGGCTTTAGAGGTGTATTGCAAAACAACCGCCCTCAGCGTTTCTTTTATCCAGTGGATTTAAGAGGACCGGACCTTCTGTTAATTAGGCCAGATTTCCACAATCCTTCCTTTCTCTCACCATGTACTTTTCATCAAGAACAAATTTACTGATCGGCTCTGGGTTATCAGGTTAATCTGGCTGGCTGAGACGATGATAGACAGTCCAGAGCATGTGGTTTAGATCAAGTGCAACCAGAGATGCTGCAATCCGAGTAGAATACACGAACAAAACAATCTGATAAACTCTGTACGTACTTGGAGAAACTCACTCAGGATGTCTTATTTGTAAAGGTACTTGTTTGTAGAGGTACACATTTTAACGATTCCACAAACAACCAAACCTAATTCAGGTCGTTTCAATTAAGTCACTGATTACGTACTGATATAGACAAACAGGCAGGTTATACAGTATGTATGTACATATACTGTACAATATGGTACTTGGTAAATATTTGTGAATTGGTTTATTATGCTTTTTAGTCCTACAAACCATACTGCATTTAATGGTAATAGTAAGTCACTGGATTTGGACTCATCTGACTTAATAATGAAGGCTTATGCATTTGTGAAGTTGTCAATATTGGTCCATATTCGAAGTTGGCGATATGAAATCTAAAAGTGGCATTAATATTTACATGGAGAATTTGCACTTGTTTTAGGGGAGGACTTTCTCACTCACTCATCGTCTATACCGCTTTATCCTGTATACAGGGTCATGGGGGGCCCAGAGCCCATACCACGAGACTTAGGACACAAGCGGGGGCTACACCCTGGACAGGGTGCCAACACACACACATACTTTTGGTAATGAACATCGAACTTGTGGTCTTGGGATAATAGGATAAAAGCTTTTCTGTTACACACCTGCTTGGATTGCTTGCCTTTCTGCATCATTTAAAGTTTGCAAACCTGAATATACGCCCCTGTCATTAACAGATTTTTCTTGAGTAGATAAGGCTCTTCTATACTGCCACGACCACACCTTGAAGCACAGGCTCTAGCTCTTTACACAGACAGGAAAAATGCATTTAAGTTCCGTTCAGAATTACTCACACTGTAGATGACAACTCCACCTCACATAAGTAAACGAGGAGCATTTAAGTCTGAAGTTATGTCTGCGCTCTGAATAGCGTTTTTGTTAAGAAGCTCTCATTTGAGGCTTGTTTAGTGCTTCAGCTGAAAGCAGAGAAACATAAACTACTGTACCTTATTTCATATTTAATATTTGGTGTGTGCGTTTCTCCGGTTAATTGTGTTTCTTCTTTCTCAGGTGGTGCTGGGATTTGTGTGTGAGGCCGACTACAAATTGGTTGCCAAGGCAATGCGGGACCGAGTGACGGCCATCAAGCGGCAACGCGAGAGACAGCGTCGGATACGTGAGGAGGAGAAGAAGAAGAAGCAGGAGGAGACCATGGAGGAAGAACCCGAGTCATTGTTGCCTAAGCCCACGGGGCAATCGTTTGATAGCCCCGCCTCTTCTCCTGTCCTGATCCCGCCCATCCTGCCTCTTCATGACCGTCCCGCTGGCTCTCCGGTCATCTCTCCAGATTATGCGATCAACGGGGGCTTTTTACAAGAGCCGGAAGAACCGGAGGCCGACCAGCATTTCCACATCCGCCACACCAGTTATTCCTCAGTTGCATGTGAGCAAATCGGATCTGAATTGTTTTAATGTTTTTGGCAAATATGCTGTTGTGTAAGAAGCCAGTTTGTCACATGCAGCAATAAAACCATCAGCCTGCCTACAGATATCTTAAACCTCACTAGCTAAGTGGGGTTTCCTCCCACAGTAAATGTCACACTACGATTAAGTTGTTGGAAGGTGTGTGTCATATGGTCAAATGGACATAGTTGGCGATCAGATACTGGCTGTTAAACAGTCCAGAGCAACAGAGAAGTACATTTTGAATGACCTTAATAAGGGACATTATTAACAAGAAATGTAGTCAGTAGGGACGAGTGATTTGAGCTTGTTAAATAAATGTTTAAAGTGATCTCATATACAGTACATGAGTCACATCTTTCACTCTCTACTTTATGCTCCAGTAGCACAGCAAGCCTAAAAGTGTAAAATTTCTCCACTTGTCCTTCATGGAGCGTTAAGTCCGACAGCTTGAATGCCGAGGAAGGTATGCCGTGGTCGACTGCCCTCACCTCATAAACTAAATTTAATCGTCTGCACGTATGCACTGCCGGACAGGGCTTTGAGTTACTGGGTCACGTAGGAGCAAAGGGAAACCTGAACGGAGAGATTAGCTCAATTATTCACTCCCACACCGCCTTGCGTCATGTGCTTTTCAGCGTGATTGTGCGTGCATGTCTTGCGTGCACGTCTTCTCAAATCGCTTAGAGAGCAAGTAAGACAGCTTCGTGTGAATGAGCAAACAATCAAACGATCCCAGATCAAACCCAATATCTTGTTCAAACATTTCATTCAGTAAGCTTGAAGAATAGTTATTTTGCAGATTCTGACATCTGACAAGGTGCCAGTAGTCTTTATGATTATAATAAATGAGACAGAATTAATAATGGATCTACGACTTACCAAGTATTTTTATACTTAGTTTTTTTTTTTGTTTAGACTGTTAAACGTTGGAGTTGCTTAAGTTTCAAGATTTTAACAGTGGGGTTGAGCAATACACACTGCAATACTCTCATGTGCGTATGTTAATAACTCGGAAGGAATTTTTCTGCTCATCAAAACGTTGTGGTGATGTCAATTCGGCAACAATACAGACATCAGGACGTTGGCATTTTTTAAAGAAACTACTTTGATGATATGACGTTGGAACGACATTGACTACATGTTGATTAAAACAAACGGTCCTAACACAATGCTGCAGAAACGACTTCAAAATCAAAGGAATACAAAAGTCATGCCCTGACCAGGACTCAAACTCCTGTTGCTGTGGTAACGACACCATGTGCTTACCACTGGACCGTAATTTGGGAGCTAAGACGCATCAAAAACAGAAAGGACAGAGATTAGAACAGGAGATGCGTGACATGAGATACACTCGCTGTGTGCGGAAAGCTGTTGTGTCCGTTCCAATTCTGCACCCTGTTACAAACTTAAAGAATGATGGATATAGTCGGATGTTGTGCGAATGGATGTTGTTTGGCATAAATGCTCCAAAACTTTTTTCTGATTGAACTGGATTTTAATACTTACCAGATTTCTGCGCGCAGATTGCGATCAAATAAATTAGTTTATATTTAAATTGATATAAGAATTAAGTAGGTATTTTAATATGTAATTTATATTTGTGTTAAAAATATTGCAGTATTGATTAATCAGGGTTTTTTCCTTAGTAATGGATGTATGTTTTTTGTTGTTGTTGTTGTTTTTGTTTTGTCCAGCTGATTGTGAGACAGACGGGTATCTCAGTCCCTCTGGCTTTCAGGATGGGCTCGATGCTGCTGGACGCAACATCTGCATCCCTTCTACCCCACCTTCTCGTTTGGCCACACCCCCAATCACACCCACCTCAACTCCACCGAAGCCTCTTCTCCGCTTTCCCTCGGTGAGTGCTCAGGAGAAAAGTGCTTGCTTCGAATTCCATCACAACGTCTGTACAGTACATGCGAACGCGCCAGGCTTTTGTTGACATAATGTTACAATTTCTAGTTCCTTTATACCATGATTGCGATGGATGGAAGGTTTTGATGTCTAAAATCCTTTTCTAATCCTCTCTTGCCAGAGCATTGCTGTATGTAATAATATCGAGAAAAAAGTATCAGGGCCTCCAAGTCCTTTTTCCTCATCTGTGGACAGGTAAAAACCTGCTTTATGCGTCCTTCGGCTAAGCTGTCTCCACACACACACACACACACACACACATCTGGAATACTTAAAAACACTTATATCAAAGTCTCTGTGTATACAGTTTTGCAGTTTGTGTTTAGACATACTGAAAGAGCTGAGAGTTTTGGAAAATAACAACTTTCCTATCCATAGAGATATGAGATTTGTGTGCATGCATGTAAAAGTGTATGTGTGTGTGTGTGTGTGTGCTTGTTGGTGTTAGTGGGCTGGGCCAAGACTTCTCATATTGTCCTCTGGGCTTCATCTTTCAAAACAGAGCACATTCCACTCATGCGCTTCTCGCTGCTGGTTAAATTCAGTAAACACTACGCTCAGAAAAAGACGAACCTCCGCTCTCCCAACCGTGTCCCTCAGTGGGCTGAGACTTTCGAAAGCACAGAGTGTGCCAAGCAGTAGGCCGCTCGTAAATGCTTCGAAGCATGGCAGGAGGGCGAGGACTTGGCAGTGTCCAGTGTGCCAAAAGACATATAAGACACAATTAGCTTTCAGACCTTCAGTGCTACAAACTACCATGTTTCAGTAATGTCATTTCTAAGACGCTTTTTTATATGTATAAAATTATACAATAATCAGCATCATATATCAACAGAGGTAGGAATTTTTTCTGCTGTTAAAAATAATTACAAATTATACTTCCTGGGTTAAAAAGTGACAAGCCTCACTTTTTTAAAACATGATAAAAATTTATCGCTTTATGAACTCCTGATGAGTGAGAGCCTGTAGGGAAACGTCAAACTTCTTGTATGCTTGCAGATTTTTTTTAGATTTAGTTTATTCCCAGGATAATAGACCCCCTCTGCTTATAGTGTGTCAGCTCGACCAGTCAGGGAAGAGCAATCCTTACATGCCTCCTCCAGCGTGAAGACATCCATTCAGAGCCTACAGGGTTATTTTCGTTCTCTTCTGTCCCCGTGGGGAAATTCTTCCAATGATTAATACACTGTTTTGAACAATAATTACTTAAAATATTAGTCTAGCATGCGCCAAAGAGGTATATATACTATATATATATATATATATATATATATATATATATAATAGAGAAAAAAAATTGTGCACACTTCAGGAA
>JAOTRS010000050.1:20569107-20580944 GCA_028565755.1 Dinotopterus cunningtoni | reverse complement strand
GATTAATTCTTGATTCTTGATATATATATATAGTATTAACTTTATCAGAAGAGCAGTTCGCAATGTCGTTTTTGAATAAGTATAAACATAGTGAGCTGTAGTTTTGACAGAATTTTTTTTAAATACATTTATTTTCTCACATAAGTAATTTTGTGCCACCATATCTGTTTAAATAAAAGTTAAAGAAATAAAACAAATTTGTGTCTGCTCATTACTTACTGACAATAAATCGATTATTTACTGTAAAAAAACCAAACAAACATATCATTTGAAACTCTAGTTTAAACCATTTTAAATTCAGCAAACGTTGCGCAAGAGCAGGCATGATTGGTTGAGAGTTTACTGTAGGTAAGAGTGGGCAGGAATGGTCAAGTTTGTGTAAAGGAGTGGGTGGGAATGAGTTCCTTTGAGAATGGGATTAGGAAACAATCCCATTCACACCTTTGTCTTAAAGCAGAGTGCTGTTACACCACTTGACAGATCTTGAGAACACAGGCTTGTACAGAGGATCTAAAGTTACTGAAAGGATGCAGGTGTCAGATTGGCCGATTCACAGAGCTCTCATAGCAGTGTCCTGTATAGAAAATAGAAAGAAAAGAAAAAAACAGGCCCTACAAATAGTCCCTGCTTTCATTGACTTAAAAAAAGAGTTGACTAATTTAATCTATTGAACAATCATGTCATTGTGCAAATATAACCAAACAAAATGTTGATACCTGTGATTCGTTCTGGACCCAAGTGTTTAAGCTCTGATCCTTCATTTTATAATATCACATTTCCTCCATGCTGTCGACCGACCTCTCACTCTCACTCTCTTCTTTTTCTTTCTTGTCTCCTTTTTCTTTTCCCCCAGGTGCATAAAGAGTTCATCCTCCCGTCTGAGAGAGACGGCTTTATTCACCGTATACGTGACATCATGAAGCGAGCGGAGTCTCTGATGGGCAAAGATTTGGCCGGGCAGCAGGGCAAACAAGAAGGCATGCATTTCCCACAGCATCATAATCCTGCCAGCTCCGTTTCCTCATCGCAGGTAAAGTCTGCACCAAGTGAAGAAAATGGAGGCTTTTTTAGCAGGTGTGGTGCAGTCGAGAAGCTCCCATAGCTGTAAAAGGAATGAAAAACGGATGAACGTAGCGATTTTTTCTTTTTTTTTTTGCACAAAGAGAGTGAATCGTCTTACAGATTTTATGTCTCTTGTGGTACGCCTGCTTTTTTACAAACAAATGTTTTGGACCATTTTGTGCTTGCCCTTCTGTTCCCTGAGGCCTGGTTTGGTCCCCCTCTCTCTCTCTCTCTCTGTCTCGGCCTTTTTTATTTAATTTATCACCTTTGTTGTTCAGCTTTATGGTCTGTAGTGAGTCAGGGTGTAAATCTGTGCTTTTTTTATTACCCCTGAACTTTACGGAGGTTTAAAAGGGGGCCAGGTAGGGCACAGTTTCTGGATGCTTGAGTAAGCATCAAATAATGTAATGAACCGAAAGAACCAAAGAAATAGTCCTTCTGTGTTTTATAAGAGAAATAGATACAGAGACCAGACTCTGTACAGTATATATAGACTCATACAGACTTTGCATTCATGGTGTGGACATTTTTGAAGAACTTTATACCAGTTAGACTGATGTAAGATTCTGAGAAGAGACTGACCAAGGAACAAGGCTAACTTGTTTGGATGTGATGTCATCATGGGTTGGGACTACGATGATGGTTGTATGGTTAAAGAGGAGGTTTTGGACATAGTCACTGCCATTATGACACATCATGTCACTCAAATGCGACCAATAAAAACGATTCCCTTCCCTGTTAGTACGGCAGACGGGCATTAGAAAGTCAATTCCGTTGTTTTTTTTTTTTTTATGCTGCTTTCGGTAACGTCCTGTTCGCACACAGAACACAGCCCTTCTTCTCTCTACGCAATCCTTCAGTCAAATGTTCTCAAATATCCTTAAATGAGTAATGGAGAACAACAATGGCCTATTTCATGTGGAATAAGTGATCTGCAACACAGTTTTACCCAAACACACACGCACACGCTCACAGGGCACCCAGCAGGGGCGGGGGGGGGGCGGGGGCACATAATTATTATCAGGACGCTGAGGAGATCTGTCTTGGTCTCAGCCCAGGGCGTGATTAGAACCAGACACTCCTTTAAATCAGAACATGGCCGAAAGAGATCAACGAGGGCCAACCCCAGCCTTGTGGGGTTTATGTAAATGCACTGGGGTGTGTGTGTGTGTGTGTGTGTGTTTGGGGCTGCCTGCGCAAGCTGTCGCCCATCTGTCTGCTCGTGCACGTAGGAACTGACGAGTGTTTGTGTTTGGCTTCCTCGCTCAGTCTTAGAGACTTCTTTATAGTGTTGGCAATGATGGTCTTAAACTTACAATGAGCAAGTGCCTCCATCGTACATTTATATGTGTACATGTGTGTGTGTGTGTGTGTGTGTGTGTGTGTGTGAGTGTGACACAGCCAAGCCTAAAAAGGCTGCCATTACAGGAAATTACAGTAGCAAATAAGAGGAAGTGCAGTAAGCACTTGTAATCTTGACCTGATCTTAATCTGTCAAACATAAAAGCTTTGATTTAAAACCCTTAAAACTTTGCATGCTACAAAAGTCTTTATTACAATTTTCAACTTACAGAAATGTCCCCCTTTTTTTTTTTTCTTCAGCCAAACCTGCACACACATCTTGCTCGGACACATTCCACTTCCTCTCTGCCAGGTAAGAATAAACCCGGACAGCTATTATAACGTTACACATTATGCTACCTACAGAGTAATTAGTGCTTCAGTTAACTATGATACTTGGTGTTTCATTTTTTTTTCCTCTACATGCGTGTCCAATCAGAGTCCCACGGCTCAGTAGCATGGCAGAACGGAGAAATCGCATCACCAGTGCGTCCTCTCTTACGTTCTCAGTCCTTCCATAACACCATGGGTGAGTCTCTCTCTCGATCTCTCTCTCTCTCTTTAACCATCCCTGCACACATTTTTATTATTTTTTTTGTTCTACCTCCATGTTGTA
The DNA here is from genome assembly GCA_028565755.1 of Dinotopterus cunningtoni. Classification (NCBI taxonomy): domain Eukaryota; kingdom Metazoa; phylum Chordata; class Actinopteri; order Siluriformes; family Clariidae; genus Dinotopterus; species Dinotopterus cunningtoni. The sequence continues at coordinate 20,577,925 of JAOTRS010000050.1, read as the reverse complement.
GAAGCAACTGGCAGAAAATAAAACACACAAGCCACCGTTTTTTTTTTTTACGTTTTCGCTGGCGCCTGCTACTCACACCAGGCTCAAAGCCTGACTTTGTATTTGCGTGTGTCGGCTCCGGTCCCAGAACCACCTGGGTAATTACTTCACCTGAATGCCGCTTGTTTGCGGCCTGTGATTGCCATTAGAGAAAGCGCTGGTGGGGGGTGTGGCGGGGGGATGGGGGGTGCATATTGACCAGCGGTAATCTTTCTGTACATTTTTGTCAGAAAAAAAAAATCAATGAATCAAAACATTTCTAAACTGAACCTACTGAACTCTGAAAAACCAGAACCCCCTCAGTGTGTTCTGGTTTCCTGTTGTTCCTATTGTCAGAGCTGCTCTTTTCTTTTAATAGAGCAATTTGTCCTGCTGCTTCCTGGCGCTCCACACCACGTTTATGGAGTGTTATTTCACTGTTAGATATCCCCGCTGCTTGCTCTTGCGTGGTTTCAGCACCAGTTGACATTTTTCCTCCAGCCACAGGCAGCCATCTGGTTTATAATTTAAGACTTGTTAAAAAAAAAAAATCGTACAATTAAAAATACGACAGGCGTTCGAGTCAAACCGGGACTTTTGATTGTGCAGAATTACAGAACACGGTTATGAGAGTATAATAAAACTAGTTTTATTTCTCTATATAATCCCCTGTAAGCGTTTCACCAGCACGGAATGTTCATGGGAACCGAACCCGTTTTTTTTTTCAACGCCTTCAAGTCCCGGTTTGACTCGAACACCCGATGTATTTCGATTGAATCTAAGTGCAAAAAAAAGCCAAAGACTGCTGTTTATGTTGCAGTTATGTAACAAAGTTGGAGTGGGCGTAGAGAACAGTTAATACTGTACCTTCTCCTTTTTCTGTGAATGTAGCAGAGAACAAAGGCTTTGTCATTTATCTCTAATAGTCTAAAAAGCATTGGAAAATAAGATAATCCTGAAGAAGTGTGTGAATGCATGACTGATCAGACTTTCGACTCGAGTCAAGTCGTGACATATCCTTATTTATTTTGAGTCTTGCTAATGGTGAGGTTTGCACGTTGATCGTTTGTATTTTGTAAACAATCTGAAAACCTTGGTACCTTCATACAGAAAAAAAAAACCCTATTTTTATTGTTGTTTTTTTCCTCTTCCAGGAACTTCACACCCATTCCATACCACGTACCCATCTGATCCCACCATGTCCCTTTCAAATCTTGGCCACATGCAGCAGTTTCCGATGCCCATCATGCCCAACTCTGCTCAGCTTCCTTACATGTACCCACCAAACCCTGGCTCCCCCAAGACTACACATCCCTTGCACTCACACATGCCCAGTAACCCTTCCCATTTCACGTCCTCCTCTTCCGGCCCTCATGTCACAGATTCCATCATCTCCACTGCCGATGGCAATCCGATGCCCTCGCACATGCCAGCCATATGGCCGCCTCAAACGCCTCCGCTTTTCTCCTTGGCGAACATGCTCTCCATGGCCATGAGCATGGCCCAGTCTTTTAGTCTGCCACCCATGCCCTCTCTTCCTGGCTTTCCTTCACACTTTAACCATGCCATGCCACACCAGGCTGGTTATCCCATGCCATACGCATCCCACTATACTCTTCCTGTCCAAGCAGAGGGCATATACCCACCGTGCATTCCAGATGCCCAAAATCTGAACCAGGATGCTGTGTATGGGTTTGCTCAAAGGACACATTCCCCATTTACCCATGCCCCTGGGATACCCATGCAGCATGTAGATGCTCATGTGCAGCAGATGTGCAATATTGTCCAAGAGAAAGGGGTTCAGGGGGGTCTTCCTGCACACATCCAGCAGCATACAGTACCTACAGACTATACTCTGCCACAAGGATACACAGAAGCTTTTCCCAGAGCTTCACCGCACCAATCAAGCCTCTCCAGATCATCGTCGTCCGGACTGTCATCTTCTCCAAGACCAAGTCCAGAGAGCATGGTGAGTCACGTCGACTGGGAACGTTGAGCTGGTGTGAAAATGTCTGCTAGAATTATTGTCTCTCACTCATGCTTGCACAATGCCAGTCTGTGTTAAGGAACTAATTTTAAATGCTTTTGCTTTTCTTTCTATATATAAGGCATCTTCATCCAGTCCCAGATCCCTTTCCCCATCGGCAGAACCAGAGACTAGTACCAACACGTGCGAGCTCATAGGATCTCCTGTCAGCTCCGGTAAGATGTTCTAGACATCATCACATGCACATCTACAGTATTTCGTAATACACATTGCCTTATTCTCTTTCTGTCCTGAGAACTGGTACTTTTCTGGAGACTTGGCCCCCCATATTGGTGTTGGACGACATTACCACCCATTAGCTGTGGCTTTAGAGGTGTTGCATAATGACAACCAATGTGTTGTAATGTTCCCTGGAACACAGCCTGTAGGTGTAAGTGCTGTCCAAACCATACCAACACAGACAACAATAAAGCCCTTGCTTTTTACAAACCGTCTTACCTGTGCTTCTTGTGTATGTGTCTGTGTCAAAGTTAAGTCATAAAGCGTCCAGGTCCAAATGGAGTAACTGATATTAATGTGGAAGTTTTCTACTGGGATAACAAAATACCATAAGGTCCACTTGATCCAACAAGAACATACTGATCTAGATATTTTTTTTGCTTTGATGATTCAACAACTTTATTTTGTATTCTCCTGTAGAGCCAAAACCAATAGTTACAGTTGGGCGCTTCCAGGTTTCGCCCACCAAGGTGATCCCAGCTCCTTCTTTACTTCCTGACCAAAGCGCTAACACTACTCCAGCCCTGACACCTGCCGTCTCACCAGACATTTCCCATGATAATCAAACTAAGGAACAAACACCGTTAGAAAGAAATGAAATCTCATCCCTTAACAACACCACCTTCTCTCAGCACCTTCACATAGAAGTTCCTCAAGCTCAGCACTTCTCCTCGAATGCCAATCATGATCAAAGCCAATCATTGGGCCTTGAGCAGAACTTGCTCTCTGAGGTTCCTCGTAATAATTTCCGTCTCCATGAACAATTCCAACAAGATAGTAAAAAGACCCGGATTGAGAACAAAGAAGAGGGGAAAGAAGAGGCACAGCAGAGTGGCGACAAGGAACCAGGCAAAGATGACAAACCCCTGGAAGAACATCAGCAGCAGGAGCAGCAGCAAGGGAAAAAGAAAGCCAGACGCCTCGGTTCTGTACAGTCTCTGACTGGGACGTCGGTGGACAGCGGGCTTTGCGTCTTTATGGATCCAGAGGGGCCTCTAGGGGACGGGATTATGGACAGCCCTCAATGTCCTGTCCCTCATCACAACATATGGATGAGCTACACCCGCACCAATTCCTACATGAGCAGCGACGAATCTGAAAGCGAGGAGGAGGAGATGTGGGATGAGCTGCAGGAGCTGAGGGAGAAGTGAGTGGTTTTTAAACATTTAACACTTTTAATAACTCACGAGTGTGTTTTCCAGTATTGCTAATGATGACCGTTCTGCCTTAGGCATCTGTTTGAGGTGCAGACTCTGCAGGCGGTCCAGAAGAGAGAAATAGAGGAGCTCTACGAGCGGATGGGGAAAGTGCCTCCTCCGTGCATCTTCTCCCCGGCGACCATGTTGTCCAGTCGGCAGCGTCGGCTGTCTAAATCAGGAGGCTTTCCTTCGTCCCGTCGCAACAGCCTTCAGAGACTGGATATTCTTCCTTTAACAGGTAGAGTCTGCAGTCGAAGTACTGTAAATTAGTCCCTTGTTGAAATCTTGATCGCAGAGTTATACAGCATGAGGGAAATAAAGAGCATGTCAGAATAAACACAAGACTACTCTGGTGGCTTCACAGGGATGATAAGGAAGAACTCTGTAAGCGGAAGCAGCAGCAGCAGTACCAGCAGCAGTTCACAGGACCAACCTAAAGGGGTGACCTTCACGCCTGACCTTGCCAGAATGGTACGCTCCAATTAAACCTACAGTTAAACCTTGGACTGCGAACATAATGCATCCCGGAAGCATACTTGTACAACAAAGCGCTCGTATATCAAAGCGAATTTCCCCCATAAGAAATGATGGAAACTCTATTGATTTGTTCCACAACCCGGAAATATTCATCTAAAAATAATTGAAATTGAAATAATTGAAAAATAAAAGAAATTAACCTGCACTTTACCTTTGAATCGCGACCTGTGTTAGATGATAGAAGAAGCATTGTAGGACGACTTTCACACAACCACACTAATGGAATCACTCTTTTCTGACAGACAGTCTCTGGTTACTGGAATCTTCTTTTTGCATGACTTTAACAAGGATCCTCTCTAATGACACTTGCTTTGGCCTCCTTTTGAGGATTTCGCGTAAATGTGACGTCGCATTTTCGTTAAACAGATTTATCTCTCGCACTGCTACAACCCTTTTAACCTTTTTCTTCTTCAGGTGGGCCGTTGTTGCAGTACAGTCACTACATTTGGACAAAACATAAATTAAAAAAAATGCTTTACACGCGCACACACACACGTGGTCACAATGTTATAGTAAACAGTACACGTGTGCGCGGATGTTGACTATACGAGTGACGCACGCGCACTGAGACCGAGCAAGGGAGACGATTACCCACAATCCCACAGCGAGAGAGAGAGAGAAAAGAACCATTGGCTCAGTCGTGATCATGTGACGCTCGGCAGACAAAGCGCATGCGTACTACAGTACTCGTATATCAAGACCCCGCTCGTTTAACAAGTTAAAATTAATTTTAAAATTCTTGCAAAACACTCGCAGACAATCCAAGGTTTCACTTTAGTGTCTTTTTCATGAAAGGGTGACTTCAGATCTGTGCAGCTTAATGTGTTCACACCAGCACTAGTTCCATGAGGTACTGTTAGGTGAACTAGGTGAACTTATGTATGCTTTGTCTTCTTTTTTTCACAGTAAACGTCCATAACGAAGCCTGTTGGCGGAACTAGATTAGACTACCTCACCCGGCACATGCTGCCCGCCGTTTTCTTACTCATCCTACTGAGGAAAGAAGGACTTTACACACACATACGGATATACAGTTCAAAAGTAGGTTTTTTTTTTTTACGTCACTGTCCCGGATTATGCGACTCCGGATTGTGTTTCCTCTGCAACCCATGGAGCGTAATACACACTGTGTTTTTGCATACTGAAATATACGCGACCATGCCTTCAGACATGTACGCAGTGCTACTGTTAAAAAAAAAAAAAAACAACTCACGCTTCCACAGAGGCTAAAATAAAACTACTCCACTACTGCCATGCAAAAATCGTGCTGCTGTAAGGATGCCGTCGTCGCTGCCGATTCCGCGGTGAGCTCGGTGACACAAGAGTAACACGCATATTTCTGATAGCTCACCAGCGGCTCAATAGTGACTCAGGCCTGGCCCGTGTCCTTTGCACTTTTCTAAAATAAACTGCCTGTAGATGCAGCTGTCAGACCTGCTGAACAGGCATGTGATTCCTCCGGAGAGACCGAGAATAACAAAGTCCGCCGGACTGTGTGTGTGTGTGTGTGTGTGTGTCTCTCTCTCTTGAACGTTTTCTGACATTGTGCTGTAATAAATGTGACATACTAAAGAAAAAATTAAACAAAAAAAATACCATGGCATTTAACTGCTGCTTGATATACTGTAAACCTTATGTACAGTAAATGTGTATTTTAGTTTCTGGGGTACATTTTCTGCTACATGTCTTTTGAAAAATTTTATTTCACTTATTATTATGAATATTATTATTATTATTGTTATTGATATTAATGTGAATCTAAACCTGGACAGAATTGTTTGATTCTTGTACAGTTGAATTGTATTGTGGATGCAATTGTGGTTATTGTTAGGAATTATGCAAGAGATATTTTAAAGATTTTTTTTCCCCCAAGCAATTTAGTTCATTTCTACTCTTGATGGTATACATATTATTTTTTTGAGGAGCGTTTAAGTCAAAAGGGGACTTTCGACTGTCCAGAATAACAGAACAAAGTTATTAGAGATATAAAAACTCTCTTTGTTTCTCTACAGTATATATAATCCTCTACTACACTACTGCACTTATCCCAGTGTTTCAGTGCTTGGATAAAATCAAGGTAAAAAGTTTTCTCAGAACGCCGGAGCCATGACCGCACTGCCAGCTTTGTTTAAAACTCTGGCCTCCCAGGAACTCCTTTAACATGTGCAAATAGGGGAGTGGGGGATAACTCCCAGCTGAGTTCCTGTAATGTGTAAGTGGTGCATTCTCCCCCATTAAAAGAAAGGGCCATTTAGGGAATTCCTGGGAGGCCAGAGTTTTACACCTGAAGCATGCAGTCCGATCATGTCAAGTCAAATCAAGTCAAGTCAAGTAGGCTTTTATTGTAATTTCAACCATATACATTTCTGTACACAGTGAACCGAAACAGCGTTCCTATAGGACCAAGGTGCTACATACGAAACATAAATTAACAACATAAATTAACAAAACTAACTAGGTAACTAAGAAACCTAATTAGCTCACTAGCTGAGACAAGACAGATTGACATTTTTTAATGAACAAAAAACTATCCAGGTCCTATACAAAGAGACAACAAAGTGCACATACATAAAAAAAGGAGGTGTACTGAGAAAACTTTCTATCCTGATGGTGTCCAAGCTCTAGTGAAACACTGGGATAAGTGCATTAGTGCAGCAGAGGATTATATAGAGAAATAAAGGGAGTTTTTATAACCCTCATAACTGTGTTCTGTTATGCTGCACGATCAAAAGTCCAGGTTTGACTTGAACGCTCCTCATATTTTCACTGATTAAAAATATATAGACACACACAGAGGCTACTAATCGACCAAAATGCACACAGCACTTCAGAAGTTCTGATTTAGATCGCAGGTAGTAGAGTCGAGTCTCGGGTGAACGGCGATCGTTAGGTGTCCGATGATGTTTTAACTCCTTTTGCTTTGATGCACTTTTTGGTTTAGAGATTTTTCTGTATTAATTGAGTCGAAGCCAGATCTATAGAGCTATATATTGTTTCATGAATAAATATCTTATAATCTATTTCTTACTTAAAGGTCTATGCTGACTTAAATCGTTTTAAAGTGACAAAATCGTATGAGGGTTTTTTTGTTTTGTTTTTAATTAAAGAGAAGGTTAGTAGTTTACCTTACCTTATCGTTACGTTAATAAAATTAATATTAATAATCAATTACAAACTGTGAAAAAAAACATGTTGCCTTTAAATAAGCAGCAAATAAAATAAAAAAATGTGCGGAAAACATATTGTTTTACAGAATGTGACGCTTGTTAGCAAAGCTGCTATACTGCCATGCATTGTCTATTTTATTTCCTCTTGTTTTTATATCAAATATAAAAATGAATATCCTTCATGCTGAAAAATAAAATGTAATATTATTTGTACAATAAAGCATTAATAAAAATATATATGTGCTTTTGGAGGATGTGTTTGTAAAGCCTAAGACATTTATTTACACTGGAGGAAAAAAAAAAACTTTACAGCTTAATATTATTTACCATGTAAACATTTAATCCGCATTTATTTCCTGTTATGTGGCCAAAGGTCTCAGTAATGTGACTGAGATCACTGTCCATGGAGCATAAGGTTCAGCAGTGCCCTCTAGTGGTACATTGATATAATTCCTCACAGTTATTGATGACATTGATCTTACTCATTGGTTTGTAGCCTGGGAAAAAAATGAATGAACAGAAGAGTACCTGGCTGTCTTGAAGAATTAATTGCTGATTTTCAAATGGCTCCCTCAAATAAATAAGTAAAAATAAACCTTTTGTGGATATGACTAAAGACTCATGATGCTGGAATGGTACAAGCATTCGTTTCGGATAATAGTGTACATTTTAATATAAAAGAACATCAAATATTCAGCTCTTTATGTGACATCTGAATATTACACATTTCTAGACAAGGCAAACAGGCCCAAAAAAAAAAAAAAAACACGATGGCCTTTCATTAATGGAAAGTACAGTGCAGAACATCTTTTGGCATCCAAGGCTCCTTTTATTATTTAGTTCGCTCCAGTCTTTGGGGCTCGCATCCTGGCAGCCATCTTCGCTTCTTCGTCGATTTCATCCATGATCCTCTCTTGAGACACTGAGTAGAACGTATATCCATCTGGCGAGACTCGGTTAAGGCTGGTCACATTAACACTATAGACAAAAGACTTTCATTTCAAAACTTCTGCATTTTTACAGAGGGTCTGGAAAAGCGTCAAGAGCTCGAGGAAATAAATCAAAGTCAGGCTCCATGTTGCAACACATTAAGTGCAATAAACAGTACCACCACATTAAAACCACAAGACCTGGACATACAAAAACTTATCAACAGTGTGTTATCGATTTGACGTATTTTTAAACTTTAATTACATTTTAGACCAATATAAAAAAAAAAACGTTTTAGAAACTTTAGAGCGAAGTTATTAACTGAAATATCTGGCTACAAATTAACTGCACTATTAAGTTTGTGTACAAACTTAAAAAGGATTAACTAAACATATGCTACACATTATAGTTCTCCCTGTGGACACCGCCGGTGATGTCACTATAATTAGTTCTCTCCTATCTGGATGAAGAGTCGTGCTAATTAACTCAACTACTGCTGAAAGACTGTCTGTGTCGACTCCAGATCCAAACCCAACAGAGACGTGTTGAACGGTGGTGAAGGAGACGCTACGCCCAGCCGGATCCAGCGGGCTTTGAAGAAGAAATGACTTCATACTAAATACTGTTCTTGAATAGAAACTTCATTGCATAAAGTAACAAATTATTCGTATTATATTGATTGTCATTATTCATTAATTCAT
>JAOTRS010000050.1:20516486-20537246 GCA_028565755.1 Dinotopterus cunningtoni | reverse complement strand
TTTAGATTTTTAGATTAAAAATACTTGTATAACATGTAATGAAATGACTTTAATTCATCCCCTTACTGTACCTTTATACTTTATGTTTTCAACATTTGGATGACAGTTATTATACACTCCCTGACCTAAAAAATAAAAGTCACTATTCCAGGAGGGACTGCATCAAAGACAGGATTCCAATCACAGGATTGGAACTGAGCGGTTGTGTAGCCATAAGAAAACCATTTGTTAGTCATCAGAAACAAAAAAGGTTTGACTTTGCTAGGGAGCCAAAAGATTGGACATTGGAGCAATTTTATTGAAAAAGGTCATGTGGTCTGATGAGTCCAGACTGACCCTATTCCAGAGCGATGGGCGTATCGGGGTAAGAAGGGAAGTGCATGAAGTGTTGCACCCATCATGCATAGTGTCCACTGTACAAGCCTCTGGAGGCGGGGTTATGATCAGAGTTGGGTATAACGTTACTGTAATCTAATTACTTTTCCTGATAGTGCAGTAATACAATGCGTTACATTTTAAACTCATGTAATTTGATTACAGTTACCAATGTCAATAACATTACGTTACTAGCGTTACAAATGTAGTGTTTAAAAATGAATCAAAATGCATTGAAAAAATCACGTTTTGCACGGCAGCATCAGTTGACGAGCACGCGCTTTAATCAATCGTTAGAGAGCTTTGTAGTTTTACATTTGATGTTGTAACGGGTTCGCTCTTTTTGCACGGGCGGCACCAGACACACGGACACGAGGCGCGGCCTCACGGGAAAAGGGGTAATTATTTTTAGAAAAAACAGGGAAGGAGAAGGGTTAAAGGAGAGAGGAAGGAAAAAAAAGCTGAGGATTTTTTACGCGGAGAAAGACCCATGTCCATTAACATTAATTATCGCCAGCCGGAAATCAAATTACAATTTTAAAGTAGTAATTAGTCATTTGTAGTAGATTACTTTTTTTGAGTAACTTCCCCAACATTGGTTATAAACTGGGGTTGCTTCAGTTGCTCAGGTTGAATGACCATGTTTTCACATCTATGGAGTTTTTCTCCCCTGATGGCCATATTCCACGACTCAGATTGTGAAAGTATGGTTCTGGTAGCATGAGGAATCATTTTCACACATGGATTCACCACCACATTGCGTGCTGTATACAGTATATACTGCTATATAGCGTCTAGTGCATGTGTAGATGTACAGTATACAATCACTGGCAGTGATGCAGTCAGTAGTTATGCCTCCCATTATCCATAGCATCAGATATAAAACTTTCAAAACCAGTCTCTTATTTAATGGCCTTCCATTATGGAAGTGGAAGAGAGAAATGGAATCATATGTCTTTTTCCCAGCATATACAGTATTGTATGTTTAAGACATTTAGTTTATGTAACACACACACACACACACACACAATGAGCACAATTTTCTTATCCTTTAAAGTCCTGCTTTTGTTCATTCTCTAGTTCCGACTCTTCAGTAAAAGTTCTTCTCATGTAATTCAATTACTAGTCAATATAAAATCCATTTCCTACGTCACAGCGGTTATTGCCTTCTTTGATATTCCTGCAAAATGCCTGTATGCCCTTTTCAGGTATGCCGTTTGCAGGGTTTTGCTTTTAGGAGCTCTTAATGTTTCATTTGATGTGATGTAGGTGCTTGTGGGTGTCACACGGTGAGGAAGAACCACAATCTCCTGTGGTTATCCTTAGGCCACACTTAAAGTGCCCTTAAAATGAGAGAGGCCAGTATGTCAGCATTATTCTGCAGGTAGGTGGAGAGTGTGTTTTAATGCATCGGATCAGTGTGATTTAATTTTGACCTCGTGATCTGGCTTCTTGTTACCTGGAGATCTGTTTCGAGGTGCAGCTGGAACGGTTCCTGCATTTTATACTCCGCTGTATATTTCACCAGTTTTATTAAATCAGGGTCAGTCCTGAACATGTTCCCTTTTACTTTTGGCTTTGGTGTTAACTTCCTGCTTTTTTTTTTTTTTTTTGTAGGAACCAGGGTTGCTGTCTCTCGGTGCTTTATATAGCAAATAGAGGACACATGCAATACCTAATGAGCTACTAATTAATCGCCTGCTGAATATCCCCCAGGGGGAAGGAACTGTCGGAGGGGTGGAAAGAGAGATGTGAGAATATTGCCCTATGAGTATTTCATGTAAGGGATTTACAGTATTAGAAACATGAGAGGTGTTCAAGTCAAACCGGGACTTATACCGGGAATAACAGAACACAGTTATGAGAGTAAAAAATACCTTTATTTCTTTATATGATATATAAGTTTTCTCAGTACGCCAGAGCCACCATCGGATATCCTGGCCTTCCGTGTCCAAACGTCCCTTTAACTCAGAAGCTCTTAACTCTGGTCCTAAAAGACAATTTAAGTGTTGTCCCGGCAACTAATCACCTAATTAACTGCCTTTTCTTTTGCTCATGAGACAAGAAGTCCCGGTTTAACTTGAACGCCCATCATATTTTTTTGTTTTCTTTAACCAGTCAGCCATTATTTCATTTATCCCTTGTACCGTTCTGCTGTGTACAGTAATGTGTAAATGTTAGCACTCCCTCACTTAATTCTATGTGTTTTTGTGTAAAAACAGAATAAAAATCATCAGATCGTAGCAAGTCTTAGTTTAAGGCAAATATAAAAAACCTTAGAGAAACAACACCATATCATTTTTTCCACCAACAAAAATGAAGACAAAAAGAAAAAAAAACATGTGGCCAATACTAAGGACCCCCATGACTCAATAGCTTGTAGATCCACTTTTAGCAATAATAACTTGAAGTAATAATTTCCTGTATGATTTTATCAGTCTCTCACATCATTGTGGAGGAATTTTGGTCCATTCTTTTTTACAACATTGCTCCAGTTTATTGAAGTTTCTGGGCATTCGCTTATACACAGTCCTCTTAAGGTCCTGCCACAGCATTTCTATTGGGTTGAAGTCTGGACTTAGACTAGACCATTCCAAAACCTTGATTCTTTAAATCTTGATTCTTGATTCTTCTTTTTTTTTTTAACCATTCTGATGTAGATTTACTGCTGTGCTTCGGATCATTATCCCTCGACCAGGTTTTAGCTGTTGGACAGAGGGCCCCACATTTGTCTCTATAATTCTCTGGTATACACAGGAGTTCATGGTTGACTGAAAGGTTCCCAGGTCTTGTGGCTGCAAAAACAAGCCCAAATCATCACCCCTCCACTGACGTGCCTGACAGTGTGTATGAGGTGTTTCTGTTGAAATGCTATTTGTTTGTTTCCAAACATCTCCACTTTGGTCTCATCTGTCCTCAGGACATTGTTCCAGAAGCTTTGTGATTTGTTCAGATGCAGTTTTGAGAACCTCAGTTGTGCTTTCATGTTCTTTTTAAACAGAAAAGGTTTTCTTAAAACGTTGTGGTGATGTTAATATGGCAACCTTATGAATGTTGGGACAACGTTGGTATGAGGTTATTTAAAAAAATTTGAATCACTTTGATAAAACACTGTCACTGTCCCAGGAGGCTTAGGGCACGAGGCAGAGGACACTTTGGACAGGGTGCCAATCCATTGCAGGGCACACACACATACACACACTCACACACCCATTCACACACTACGGGCAATTTGGGAACGTCAATTAACCTTACCTACATGTCTTTGGAATGTGGGAGGAAACCGGAGTACCCGGAGGAAACCTATAAGGAAACACACTGTTAAAACTCATAAATGCGCAGACATAATAATGAGAACCCTAAAAGAAACACCATACTGTATCAGAGTAGAGTAACTTGAAGCTAAGACGCATCTTACTGTAATATTTCTGAAAGACGATGAAACAGAGAGGTTACATTACATCACTAAGGGATTTGTGACATGAAATAGACCTAAAGCTGTTATGTCTGTACCTAAACCATGTTAGGAACTTAAGGGACCATGAATGTGGTTGGCTATTGTGTTGATGGGTGTTATTTGGCATAAAAGCTCCAAAGAAAGGTTCAAATTCAGTTGTTTTGAGGTTGCATTTGCAACATTGTTTTTGCAAAAAACAAAATTGTTCCAACGTTGTCACGACGTTTAGCGTCATAGCAATGTTGTTAAATCCAAATTACAATATTCATCCAACATTAGGGTGACTGCTAGGTTGCAACTAGTTCCATAATGTATTGGCCTGGGTTCAAGCCCCATTAGAACCAACTATTAGGGTAGCGTGGCCAAGTGCTCTAAGGTACTGGATTTAGCCTTCAGCCTCTCTAGAGGTGTGAGCTCCACCAGGTTGCCATTGTTGGGCCCTTAACCGTGTCTACTCCAGGGGTGCTGTTTCATGGTCCCTGTCCTCGGACCACAGTTGTGCTGAGATATGCGAAGGAAGAATTTCACTGTACAGTAATGTATATGTGACAAATAAAGGCTCAGCTTAACTTATATAATTAAGCTGCATTTGTTTTTGTTCTGTTTTTCGTCTGAAACAAAACTAATGTTAAATAGTTTACTGTTTATCATAAATATTTTATTTTATTAATCATAAATAAAATATATTTTATCCAATGTACCAATGACCAAAGCACAGTACCATTAAACATTACCTTTAGAATCTCTAGAGGTTCAGATTGTTGCTAGTCGACCCTGGTGTTAGCAAGGAAAACATGCTAACTTATTTGAATTCAGCTAGTTAACTTTCAGCACATTAGCACAATGTAGATGGAATTGATTTCTAAGGAGGCGAAGAAGACTCCTCACATGGAGTATTTGCTAACTCCATCATACTGAAACTTTTTACAGAAATAGGGCCAAGGGAGCTCATTCTCGAGCTCAACACTAGAGCATTGAATAGCAAGGGAAGGTCATAGCGTGTGAGCGTGTTCTATTAATGTGTAGTTACAGTATATGACAGAAAAGGTCTAAAAAAGGTAAGGGTTAAAAAGTAAGATTGCAAGTCTTCCATTTCACTAACACTCAATTAAAAAAATAACTAAATTATACAAGGTGCAGTTGCTCACCCCTAATCTGATGTGTGCATGCGGGGGTAACAACTACAACCCAGCTATTTACACTATGTTACGTCAGGCTCGCATTTATGTCTTGCATTTATCTGCTTTACAGAGTCTCAGCCATGATGCTGCTCGGTATAATAATCATCGTTTTCCAAAAAAAAGGTTGATTTGCTTTTAGCTTGTAGTCCTATGGTGTCAATCCGCCGTGTGAACAGAAAAGTGCAGAAGAGTTGACGTGAAGTCAAATAGAAGGGATTCTGCAGGTAAAACAAACCCTTTCAGGTTAGCGTTCATCTCCGCCCACAGAGCCCGACTGCTTTCAGATGGTCTGAGTCACTCCAACTGACTGCTCCGAACCCGTTGATCACACTCTTGAAACAATGCACTTTCTCTTTATTACATAATATGTTTAAAAGCTTTGTATGTGTTTGTGTGTGGATTTTTCGTTCTTGTTGTTTTGAGATTAATTACATCTACGGTATATAAATAAAAGAAGGGTTTTGTCAGTACATTAGTCAGAACTCTATGTGATAAATAATCTTTACGTTTTATACATTGAAGGACCCGAAACCAGTCTCAGAAATAGTTTTTGTCTGTATGTGTGTCCAGCCAGATTTAGTCACAGCATCACGCAAACCTGGCTGGACAGAATTTAATCAAACTTTTGCAGAACTTTTTCCATTTCTCATCCAGTACCGGCCGGTCAATAAGGGGCGCTGGGCCCCGCCCCCTTAAAGTTAGGCAGAGAAGAATGCTACTTTAACATGTAATTATTTAACATAATAATTATTTATTTTAATAATGAAATAAAGTCATTTAGTCACAATATTCCGCTGTATTTTTTAATATAATTTATTTACAATAAAGAAAAATCGAAACTATATTATGTTCATTTGTGTTCGTGTACGCGGGGCGCCGTACAAACAAGTGTCTATTTAGGCACGTAAATTTTTGAAAAGCGTGTGATTTGAGGCTGAGCTCTAATTGGATTTTTTAAAATTATGCTTGCGGCGGGGCACTGTGCGCCCCGAACCCTCCCACTTTTGTTCTTAGCGAAACAATATTGTTTTTAAATATTTGGGCTCACGTGATTTGACCATTCTCAATGAGTCTTATTAACGCTCAGCAGATTGTTAGTTAATGTATTGAATAGTGATTGACGTGGAAGCCAGGTAAATATGAGAGAAAATTCTATAATTTCTTTGCTAAAATACCCCTTCGCAAGGCGATCGGACGAAGAATGAAAAAAAGTTAGAGTTTGGACCAGATCGACCTGATCTTCTACTGTAATTAAGCAGCAGTCAAGTGATCACGGCCGAGGTTACACTCTGTGCTTTTCCAGCACTTATGGCTATTTACAGGCGATTATTAAAAGCTTAATTTTAATTTTGTTTGCACCAGCCGCCACTGTTCTCATCTGTGATTTACTCACCGATTACCGAACAGGGAGCGTATTTGGCTGATGACGAAAGAAGTATAACTTAGCGTAAGAGGCTCAACCTTACAAAATTGTACGTCTTTGTATTAATAATTTAGACAGAGAGTTCTGCCGTACAGAAAGAAAAAGAGAGACATGTACGTGGGCTTTAACCTGAAATAATAATATCATTGATTACATTAAAGCTCAGCAGATTATATTTAGCTTTAACCTTTTAACTATTTCTAAAACTTTTTGACTTTTTAACCGTTTTTAAAACCTGTCAATGACTTTAGTGATAAATAAAACTACACAGTGGGTGCTGGGTTCAGTACTGAGCTTTGGTTACTGTCTACCTACTGTACTGTACAGTTCTCTTTATGTCTGCATGGGTGTCCTCTGGGTCCTCAAGTTTCTTCCCAACTCCCAAAACTAAGATGGAGTAACTCTTTTGTCTGGCTCCTTGCTTGGTTGGACGGATTGTAAGTGTCAACTTATCTTGAATTGATTTTAACTGATATTTAATATTTGCCAAACAAAAATGTGTGCTTCAGAAATACTAACATGAGAGATTACTAACATGAATATTTAATATGATGAACCTCAGGCACTTTTCTGATTGCACACTTACGATTTCGTGGTTGTCATTTAAATACTAAACTGAGATGTTCTCCCTCTAATTATTGGTCAGAAAGGGTTGAATATTCCCCATATTGGTGAAAATGAACCTATTCAAGTGGTTCAGGCTGGTGGAAGAGAATGAATGCTTGTCTTAAAGAATGACAGAACGATAAGGAGAAAATAAGTTATGAAATGCAGGATGTATTCTTTTGTACTAAAAGAGAGAGAGAGTGAGAAGCAAAATTGAGTCTAATGCTGAATGTCCGTGTTGCGTGATGTAGGTGAAACCACTAGGCCAGGAAGCAGCTGTTTGACCACGGTCTAAAATAAATACTTAAACTAAATAGCACAGTTCATAAATATAAGAAAATATTCTAAGGATGAACCAGCTTGAACCAGGATGGACCAGCTTGTTTGTTTTATCCAGAGATGTGGGAACTGTACACACAATTGCACACTACAGGCGCCAGACTGGGAGTTATTGCCCCATCTCCAATCCACTCCTGACCTCACTCCAAATGATTTCCACATGTTTGGACCATTAAAGGAGTTCCTGGGAGGCCAACGTTTCAGACATGAAGTAGGCAGACTGGTCGTGGCTGGGAAGACTTTCCACCTTGATGGTATTCAAGCATTGTGAAACACTGGGATAAGTGCATTAGTGTAGTAGGGGATTATATAGAGAAATAAAGGAAGTTATTACTCTCATAAATGTGTTCCGTTATTCTGCATCAAAAAATCAATTATCATGATTTGCCTTGAACAACCATCATGGAACAACTTAGTCTGTTCCAAGGCCATGGTGCTAGATAAAAGTGTTAACATGAAGTACTGCTATGCAACACAATAAAAGTGATAATAATAATACTTTATTCATAGCTACAGTATATACGATTAGTGGTTAAACAATAAATACCTCTGAATCTTGTTAGCTGCGTCTATTGCTTCTACCTTCGTAACCAAAGAATTTTGTGTAATTGGATCAAATTTCATTTGAACACTGTCGCATTACGTTGACCATCTGCTCGAACATCGCCATTGTTTTTTATCTCTAGTTTGCACATTTCAGTCTATTTTAGGGCTGCACAGTATCTCCTCTTGAAGTTAAGTGTCAGCCAGCCAATAGAGGAAGGTTAGAGGATATGGAGTGCAATGGCCCGTGAGCTGCTAATTGATCTCCTACTGAATTCTCCGTGCAGGAGTGATAGGAGGTTAGAGAGAGAGAGAGAATAAGAGAATATATTACCCTTGTGGTCTCTGATATGAAAGAAATAGAGAAGCTGATTGTTCCGTTTTTGGACTTTGCAGACTTTGTTAGAATTTTAACCTTAGAGTTAAAATCCATAACAAAAAAATTTTGGGTGAAAGAGTGAAATAGTTTCTGTTGCAATGAAAGAATGATCTGATAGACATAGCACAAGATCTAACCGAAGAGAAGCTTGAAATATTATTACTAGCCGTATTTAATGTTGTACAGTGTTACAGCCGTTACCTACACTGAATCGCACCTGAAATATGAATGGATCTGTGACTTTTTCTCCAATAAAATGTTGTAAAGGTTCTGGGTATTCTGTCCAGATTAACCACTGAGAATAGGGGCAGTTTAGTGCTTGTCAGATTGGCTCGTTTTTCTCTGTGTTTTTATGGCTTGTTGTGTTTACTGCAGGAATCCTGAGAAGCTCTCAAGTCTCAGATTTGCCCTACTTATGTTGAGATGACATTAGGATAAAATTAGCTGCTTTATCCAGAACTACATCGAAATCTTGATTTTTTTAAAAAGCTTTTTTCCCCCTCTGGGAATTGTGAATTGTCCTGGATTAAACAACACAACACACTGTGACAGAGCAGATACCATCTGATTAATTAATGTGCAACAGTGACTAAGATTTTTTAATGTGTTTGGAATCTGTGCTGATGTTTGACCATTTTGCATTAACGATGACTTTCATGGCATCTCGACTGCATGAGATTAAATAGCAAAAGCTAAATTCCTAACGAGACTGGCACTGCGATGTTGCTGCAGGTAAGTAAGTGATCCAGATCCACGTTTGTATTCGATCAGTGAGCATCCTGTCAATATCGCCAAGTTAATTATAGCTTAATGGGTTAATTAGGGCGGAATGGTTTTGTAGCCTGGTAGAGCTTTAACAGTATTAATAATTGGCTAATCATTGCAGACAAATAGACTTTCTAATTTTTAAGCTTTTTACTCACACTCTCTGTCTATACCGCTTTATCCTGTATACAGTGGCGCAGGGGGCCTGGAACCTATCCCAGGATACTTAGGGCACGAGGTGGGGTACACCTTGGGCGGGGTGTCATACCCACACTATGGGTAATTTGGAGAATGGCAAGTATCCTAATCTGCATGTCTTTGGACTGTGGGAGGAAACCAAAGTACCCGGAGGAAACCCAACAAGTACAGGGAAAACATGCAAAATCCATGCACATAGAGGCGGGAATCGAACCTGGGCGGGAATCGAACCCAGACCCTGGTGGTGCAAGATGACTGTGCTAGCTACCAAGCCACACTGTACACATTTTTTATTTATTTATTTTTTTTAAATTGATTTTTTAATTGTTTTTGGAGGTTGGGTTATCAGTTCAGTAACAGTAAATATAAAGCCATGAAAAAGTAATTGCCCCTTCCTGATTTTTTTTCATCTATCTACTGTATCTATCTATCCCCCCCCCATTTTCTATCTCTGTGTGATATTAAAATTAGTTTGATCTGAATCATTTTAAGTGTGACAAATATGCAAAGATACAGTAAATTTTCGCAGTACTGTATCTATATATAGTGCCGTAAAAAAAGTATTTTCTCCACTCGTTATTTTTGTAATGTATATATGATGACATTGAGACAAGTGTTTGGGTTTGGGCAAGCTTTAGTGAACAGAAAATGATCACAATTCACGATGATAAGCAAGCTGTAGAGTATTACACCTCTCTTATCGTGTAAATGATCACAGGAAAAGCTGTTCATATACACATTTAACATTCTCCTCTATATAACTTTCAAACAGTAATACATAACAGCTTTTGTGCCAGAAGGAAAGATATAAATGGAAAGTTTGTACAAACAGATAAATCAATCATTATGATTTTTTTTGTTTTTGCATTCTAAGTGCGAATGCTGTTTTCGATTATTTCTGCCTGCAGTACACTGGGACTGTAATAAACCATTTTAATGACTAATATGACATTTGGAAAATAATCAGTGTTTATTTATTGTGGCTTGAAGATCCTTCAGGGTGACATTGTGGTGCAGCAGCACAGCTCCAGGGTCCCTGGTTTGATCCTGAGCTTGGGTTGCTGTGCACGTTTAAGTCAGAAGTATGTTCTCCTTACGGCTGTGAGGGTTTCCTCTGGGTTCACCACTTTTCCATTAACATTTCAAAAACCCACAGATAGATTAAATAAGAGTGCTAATGTGTGTATGGTGGCAAATGATGGCGTCCCATTCATGTTGTTTTTTTTATTGCACTCGAATCTCCGAACTTACAGTACATCGGCATAGGGTTGTTCTTTAAATAGTCAGGAATGTTTTTTGCATTTTTTACCATCTGTCTTAGTTTTTTTTTTAACCATTTATCATATGGGCAGCAGTAGATGAGAATGTGAGATAGTCGACTAGACTATGTAACACCTACTGCAGTGTTTCAGCACATGGATGAAGAAATTTGGAGTTGTACTTAAAGCATATAGTAAACTACATGGATAACAATCATAAAACTAATTAATTTTTCATTTTATTTAGACAAATTTAGACATCACCAGATGCACTGTTTCTTCCATGGTGATGTTCTGCCAAACTGTCTTCTGTTCCTGCTGGCTTTTTGACTTTGTATCTTTTCAGCAAGTGAACTATGAATTTTGTTATAATCTGATTACAGTATCCATCGATTAGCTATAAAACAGCCATAACCCTAGCACCAGGTGAGCTAAACAACTTCGATCACCAATTAAATACCAGTAAACTGGTGACAGGGTCATGACAAGACTCACCCATGCCCACAGAGACCAAACGCCAGCCCGTTTGATCTGATCCCACAGAACAGCCAATGAAGCCAAGTTCGCAAAAAAAAGGCAATGCTGGCCATGATAGAAAGGTACCAGAACACCCATTACATCACAGCCAACTGTGCACAAAGCCTAGCAGGCAAACCCAGCCTCCAAATTTCACAGATCTCAGAGCACCCACGAAATGCGCCAGGAGAACAAGCCCCATCCATAGAACCACCCTGCAAACATTAGGACCAAAAGGATCTGTTGCCAATGTCCTGGTGCCAGCCACCATGGTACACCCATGGAGGACTAGTGAAATCATGCCCCTAGGGGCCAGAGTTGTCTTGGTGGCACAAGGGGAACCTAAAACTTGGTTGGTTTTCATGTTTATGGTTTTAATGTTATGGCTGATCAGTGGATAGCCCTATACATTTTAAGGGAACTGGTTCCATTGGCAGTCATACATGCCCATGCTATAAGATAAGGGTCATGAGAAGTTCCTTTCTTTCTCCATAGTTCTAACTTCCCATCATTATGGTATAAGTTTTTTATGGTTCTGTTTTTCAGGCTTACCAGTAGTTTACATTCTCCATAGATTAGTTTAATTTCCATATTTTACTTTGCCCCATCCTATCATGACAGATTGGTAACATGTAAAACGAAATGGATTTGAAAGAATGGAAGTGGTGACACACTATAACTGAATTTATTATGACTTATGAACTCATTCATTTCAGTTTGTACCAGGAAAGGGGAAATTCATTAAAATAAAGGGAAGAACACTATTCGGGTGATCTCAGCAGAAATTTCCTTTCCTTTGCACTCTGTGTATTTTACCAAAATACTCAACATAAAGCACACAATTTTCCACATATTTCTCATGGTGGTTCTGTAGCGACAAGCTTCTGTACACTGAGTTAAGGACTTAACTTTGTACCACAACTTAGAGTTACAATTTAATTAATACAGTTTCCACACACACACAAGAATGAGACAGGCTAATAAATTTGGTGCTAACGTATATGAAGTCATCGACTAGGGGATAGCCAGACAATAAACTTGTCTCAACTATCAAGACAAAAGGCTCTCTGGGAAAGTCCCACTGGAAGCTCATCATAAAAGAGCACAATAAATGATGTGTGTGTGTGTGTGTGTGTGTGTGTGTGTGTTCAGACACTACTGAGTAGGCTTAATGCTTGCTTCTTCAACATTTAAGCTTTGGGTCGAGTTTTGAAGTGTGTCTTTGTGCAACTGAGACATTCCTTCATACTCTTCAGCTCGGTCTTCCCCCCCCCCCACATGGAGTATAAAGAATACATTCATAAGTTGTAATGCCGCTGTGGCTTGTGAAAATGGCTTCAGGCAAGCAGAGCTCATTTCATCATCATTTGCCTTGCAAATCAGCGTGTTGCAAGTCTACTGCACTGTAAACCTCTTGGGCTGATGTCCTGGACACACACTGAAATTCCTGTCGGAGAAAATACGAATAACTCAAGGTTTGGCATTAAAAATATATGGAGCCTGTAGGGTTTGTTTGACTCTTTGCTAAAGTCCTTATGTGCGTATGAAATGTCAGCAGGTATATAAGTAGCCTGCGTACTGGAAAGTCAAATCAACTTTCCTTGCCCTGGTTTAGTCGAGCTCGAAGCCTGTTGTAGCCTGATCACAATGCAGGTTTTCTTTGATTAGTCAAAATCAGCTTTCACGAGCAAGTGTGCTTTAGCAACTGATTTATTAGTGATTATTTTAGTACTGATTCCATAATGATTAAATACAGTAATACATACATTAACATATAACACACTGACACTTTATCATTCAATTGAATTCAATTTTTATTTACTGTATATAGCACTTTTAACAATGGTCATTGAAAGTTGAAAAGATGTGGAGAAATATTTATAAATAATAATTATTAGTTTGGCAGCATGGTGGCGTAGTGGTTAGCACTGTTGCCCTGCACCCCCAGGATCCGGGGTCGATTCCCATCTAAGGACTGTGTGCATGGAGTTTGCATGTTCTCCTCATGCTTGGTGGGTTTCTTTCAGGTATTCCAGTTTCTTCCCACAGTCCAAAGCCCAAATTGTGTGTGAGTGTGTGTACCCAAAGTCTCCTGGTATAGACTCCAGGCCACCCATGACCCTGCATACAGGATAAGAAGTATAGAAGATGAATGAATGAATGAATTATTAGTTTGAGCAAATAATAAATTAACCAAACGCCTAGTTCCTATGAAAGAAAGTAGTCCATACCATTATAAGCTTGGAATTCGAATTAACACAGTGGGACTGCAGAAGATTCACATGGGTCTCAGCTGAACTTTCGAATTAATTATTAGATCGAGATCCCGCAATCAGCTGGGAATTAGCCGAGGTGGCTGGGTAAAGGTAAGTTTGGGGTTTCCTGCTGGAACTGCTACCCCCACGACTCGATTTTGGATAAGCGTTTGAAGATGGATGGATGGATGGATGGATGGATGGAATAAGGGTTGTGGAATTTGGCTCAAATTGCTTACTTGTGCAAGTGACATCTTATTATTATGGCGTTATATTCCTGCCACAATTCTGAGCGCACGGTTTGACATTTTTGAGAGCAGACAAAGCACTCTATGCGCGTGCAATGTCTTCACTGCACGCTCAACAGCTTGATTCTGCGCGTGCAGTTTCTCCCCTGCTCACTCAACGTGTTTTCCGCGCACGCGCGACTTCTCGATTCTGTGCGCGCTTGACTCTGTCTGCACACGCGTGCAACATTTCTTTTCTGTGCGCGCTCGCTCAACATTGTCCAGCGTTACAACACTGTCACAAAACCAGGCAATCACATACTTCCACACACTACTTCTGATTGGCTGTTTCTCCTCCAATCAAGTAGCACTACTATCGACCGCTTAACGGAAGCGTTGTAAAAAGCATTGAATTTTTATATTTAATAAGTATAATTTTTTTTACGAGTATAATTTTTTAATTTAATAAAATACATAAATAAGTAATTAAATACTCACCGAAGACATGTCGTATTAAAATTCAACTTGCTCGCTTTACTTATCCAACTTTATTTACAACGCTTCCGTTAAGCTGATTCGCCTTGAACACCCCTCATAGAAAGGTAGTCGTGTTGTGTTGTTTGTTGTGATGTCTATGGTGAATGCAATATTCTGATTCTGAATCCAAATTATTTTTATATACGTACAGTGTACTTAGTTATAGATAAATTAGGAAGGCAAGCGAGAGGGTCTTGTACTGGAAATGTTATTAATATTAGCCATAGCACAGAGATTGACTTCCTTGTACTCTTCTTTGTTTTGTGTTTATTGGTGGTTGGCAAACCAACTAGACATCTACTGCCACCTGCTGTACTGGAGAGTGTACTCAGGTACAGAACAATATTAATAATGTTGTGCCTAGTAGTTTCCAGAGGATAAGGTCTATCAGCAAGACAGGACCAGTCCATTATGTAATTAGCTAAGGAATAAACATGGACATGTATCTATTAAGAGAGCATGATATAATTCATACTGTATAACTTAACTCATTCTATTAATTAATATCATGACTTGCAGTATTAATAAAGATATTTGATCTAATCTAATTTGGCTTAACACAAATTTTAGGCTGTTGAAGAAAAGTGGGGCAGTCTGCAATTTAAAAAGGTTTTCATACTCACTTTGTAAATGGAGTGCGATAATAAGATGCTTAACTATTAATATTATTAATGAATATTCATGTATGACTTCGAGGCTGTTAATGTATATGCTTCATTATGTCCTAAAAGATAAAAGAAGATTCATGCTAAATCAATTCATAATTATGAACGAATAAATAAGATATCTATTAAAAAAAAAAAAACGTCCCATATGTGTGTCTTATGGTCTGGTTAATTTTGGTTAATGGCGTCGTTCATCTTTGTCATGTATGGTTTAATTCTAGGGTTGTGTTTGTGCTGTTTGAATTTATTTGAGCTTTTATTTAACATTAAATAGTGCGTAAAAACCGATTAAGCCTAATTGTCTAAACATTTTAAATCGGTCTTAAATCTTGTCTTTTTTACTTCGTTTTTCAATTAGTCTTTCAAATCAATGGGAATTTAGCCCAGGCGAACGTTTCAGGGTAATAAAAGTGATAGTTTCTCTTTTCTTTTTTTTTAATAAAATAAAATTTTGTGAGGTGGCACAATGGTGTAGTGGTTAGCACTGTGGCCTTGCACCTTCAGGGTCTGGGTTCGAATCCCGCCTCGGGTCTGCGTGCATGGAGTTTGCATGTTTTCCTCGTGCTTGGTGGGTTTCCTCTGGGTACTCCAGTTTCCTCCCACAGTTCAAAGACATGCAAATTAGACTGAAAGGCGTTTCTAAATTGCGATGGATTGACACCCCTTCCAGGGTATATCCCGTCTCTTGCACTAGGGAGAGTCCCCTGGGATGGGCTCCAGACCTCCCGTGACCCGGTATACACGATAAAGTGTTATAGACGATGAGTGAGTTAGTGAGTAACTTTGTCGTACTGTTTATGCTTTTTTATTGTGGCAGCACGGTGATACACACCTCACAGCTCCAGGTTGCCTTTTTCATTTCAGAGCTTGTGTTACTGTCTGTTCTGAAGTAAACGTGTTCTCCTCATGTTCTTGTTGTGTTTACTCTGGGTTCTCCATTTTCCTCGTACAAAAAAAACATGTCAGTAGGGGGAATATGCCTAGTTGTACCTACATGCAAATGCATGTTGGTGTGTATGTGTGTCCAGGGTGTGTCCCTGCCTCGAGCACAGCGTTCACAGACAGGCTTCGGATCGGCCGCGACCCTGTCCAGGCAGGGTAAAGCCCTTACTGAAGAAGAATCCATGACATCTCAGAGAAAGCCTGTAACGTGGAAAAAGACCAAAAAAAAAAGTATATTGCTATCATTTGTGTACTTGATGGCTTTTTAACACACACACACACACACACACACACACATGAAACGGTAGTGAGCGAGTCTCTAGTGGCATCTTTTTAAGCAGGGATTAGAGGAGCTTTAATTCCTTTGATTTCTTCGTGTGTAATTGATCACGGAACTGGTTTTCCAGGAAGCTGTGACTCAAAGTAGCACCAAGTCTTTGTTCTGCATCGCTGCAGTTTCTTTTCACTTTTTAATCATAACCGCCTCTGTTCTTCCTTCTCTCTTTCTCTTTCCCTCGATCTCTCTCTTTCTTTCTCTCTGTTCGTCTGCGGTGATGACTGGATGTTTGGGTGGCTTCAGCGAGAAGTGACTCAGTGCAGTACAGCTGAACGCAGATGCCGTCTATCACATGTTCCTGAAACACCATTACTCCTCACATTATCCACACGGTCTTGACTACACTGCGCTCGTAAAGCATGCTTTCTGAATTTGGTTGTGTCAATGTGTGTGTGTGTGTGTGTGTGTGTGTGTGTGTGTGTCTCCCATATTATAGAACAGACTTGTGAAATCTTGTGAAGAGGCCCTCCCCCCTCCCCCTCTTCTGTACTCTGTATCTTCACACACACCACTGTAATGGGAGAGCGATCACTTGCCTGTTCCACTGCTGACAAAGATTCAATCTGATTAACAAATCATAATCGGTCTCACAGTCATACTATTGATCGGCCGTCTAGCGGTAGCTAAAAATAGAAAATAACTGTCAGTCTCAAACCTTAACGACAAGTCAGTTAAAGCATGCTGACAGCATGAGCTGAGTGAAACTGGATCCATACTGTGTGAGGGTCTAGTGAAATAAATGAGTAAATAAATACATACATAAACAAACTGGGCCTAGAAATAGGGTTAAAGCCTAGAATGTTGAATATGACATAGACTGGACTGCCGTAAAACTCATAACAGCAGTTCAGTTTAACATTATCAGGTTTATCGTTATTATTTCTGTATCAGAGACATGTACCAGGAGTTCCAACACCTGCTACGTGATTAAGCCTTTCACGGATGGAAGCCAAATTATGCATTTGATTTGGTTATACAGTTCAACACTACGCTGGTTATATAATGCAATGACATGCACTAATGTAGTCAAATAGAAAGTACAGAATAGCTTGATTCTTTATAACAAGCACAATATCATGAAATATGTTAGTTTTATAATGTTTATGCCCAATTGTGTTAGTATCCTAGTACCTAGACAATGTTTGTTGGACTTATGAACAAATCGGTCTCTAGAAACGGAAGTTGTTTGTATGTTGGGGACTTTGGGACCTAGACAATGTTTGTTGTAGTGAAGTAGAAAGTACAGATGCAGATGTAACTCCCCTACATTCGAGTTACAAACTTTCGAAGATACGAACATGCATTTGAGCATGTTCAATTGTGGAAGATAGATCACATGTCCGCTACATTGTCACGTGCATAAAGCATGCATCCCGGGATGTCCGGAAGCGAGCTTAAAAGCATCAACGATGTAGATGTTACTCAAGAAGCGCTAAGCAATAACGATGGAGACAGAAATGAAAATAATTGTGAGAATGGAGCGAGGTGAAAAGATTGCAGACATTGCTCAATCTTTTAGCATGAATCGTTCATGAATCACCACGAGTCTTAAGAACAAGCACAAGATCATGGAACATATTAGTGTTAGACTGTTTATGGCCAATTGTGTTAGCATCCTAGTACCTAGACAATGTTTGGTGGACTTACAAACAAATTGGACTCTAGAAACGGATCTTGTTTCTGTGTTGGGGACTTCGGGACCTAGACGATATCTGTTGTAGTGAAGTAGAAAGTACAGATGCAGTAACTTTCCTACATTTGAGTTACGACATTTCGAAGATACGGACATGCATTTGAGTCCGCTACATTGTCACGTGCATGAAGCATGCATCCTGGGATTTTTTGTAGAATGTAGTGGAGTAAAAGTGAAAAGTGAAAAAGTAAAGTACAGATACATGAACTTGAGGACAGTAAATGAAATACTTATATTACATTACATTAGGCAGACACCCTTATCTCATTGTCCATCAGAGCAGTTGAGAGTTAAGGGCCTCAGCTGCAACCAACTTGGTGGTGCTGGGGTTTGAACCTGGAACCTTCCAAGCTCTAGTCCAATGCACTAGTTACACCTGCCCTCCTTTGTTGTCTTTCACCTCTGGGTCCCGGCTCAGGAATGTTATGCGGCCATAAAATGATGTCAGCTGATGACCTGAAGGTACAGTACTAAGGGACCAGGTTATCACATCAATGGAGTTTCTCTTCCCTGATGGAACAGGCATATTCCAGGACTGAGATTGTGTAAGAGTAGTTCTTGGAGCAGGAGGAATCATTTTCACACATGAATTAGCTTCCAGATTGCACTGTATGTCTGTTTCTCACTGTAAGCGCTAACAGGACCTGGCGTGCTGATCCAGATGTTCCATAGCAGCAAATGTACATATAAAATGATTAAAAGAAGTGTGATATGGTATTATTTTTGTTGTAATTGTACTGCACCAGATAAAGCATTGCTGTGGTATGGGGAAGCAAAACACTCTGGAGTAACTTTGCATCACATTGGGTCACATCATATTACTCCATCTATGAACCACTGTAGCCCAACTAGGGATGGTGGAGGCCAGTCGTGCTTACAGTATCATTGTATTTATTTCCTTTTGACGACCGTGATAGGACCCCTGGTCAACATTTATACACACATTCACACACTATGGGCAATTTGGAAACACCAATAAGTATTCCTAATCTGCATGTCTTTGGATTGTGGGAGGAAATAGGAGTACCTGGAGGAAACCCACCAAGCACGAGGAGAACATGGCACACAGACTCCAAGGCGGGAATCGAACCTGGATCCTGGAGGTGCAAGGCGACCACTAAAGTGCTAACCACTAAGCCACTGTGCCGCCCCTATTGGTCCAGTACAGATTATTTTCCTATAACAGTGTTGTTTATTCTGTACTTACATAAATTATTAAATGTTAGGTTAAGATTAGAGGAAATAAGCTGACCAAACCCACTCAACCCTGCTACGGGTTTTGTACCCAGTCCTGAATTTGTTTTAGCATGAAGCATGTAATAATAGGCTTTTTTTTGTTTTAAAGAAATGCTCGGAAAATAATAGAAGAAGAATTTAAAAAGCAGAAGACGCCAAGCGAGCAGAAGAAAAGAGTGAGCCGAGAGCGAATACGAAGTGACAGATTTGGCTCAGGAGGCAGGCAGGAAAATGTGGTTGTTGCGAATATAATAGAGATTTATAATAGCCATTCATGACTTTATAAGCTCTGATTTGCAATATGAATGCAGTTAGGGATCAGGATTGCACCATTCAACATCAGCTGTCCTCTTGGTTCAATTTAATCTGATCAAGTCTGGCTGGACTGCGGAGGAAACGGCGACAAAATGTGTGGTGACAGCGTTGGCTGAGACATATACGCGTGCACACACACACACACACACACACACACATACATGCACAGTAGCTCCTAAGACAGTGTTTGGCTAATGGAGTGTAAGTGTAAGCCCATTAAATCCAGTCCCTTCAGAGAAAGAGAGAGAGATAGAGAGAGAGAGAGAGATAGAGAGAGAGAGAGAGACAGAAGGAAGGAATAAGGAGAGACTTAATGACTTGGTCTTTTACCACTATTAATACATACTGAGCAAGACCCTGTGTTCTGTCAGACACACACACACACACACACACACGTGCGCTGAGCTGTGACAGGATGGCTGGTGACAGGGCGTTAGGACTGCAGGAGCCAGTGAAGAGAATGTGTGTGTGTGTGTGTGTGTGTGTGTGTGTCAGAGAGAGAGAGAGAGAGAGAGAGGGAATGTTTTGCTGCTTGCAGTGGTTTCTCAGACAGACAGCAGGTAAGGTACAGATAGGGTGTTTAGGATGAGCATGTGCACACACACACACAGACACCTGAGCACACACTTTCACAGGTAGGTGACCTGCCACGCAATCATTAGTGCATCACTGATTTCAGAGACAAGGCCATTGCACACACACACACACACACACACACACACACACACACACACACACACACACACACACACGAACGCACACGCTCGCTCGCGCATGTCCTCAAATGATCTGTAACATCACAGAGCAGAAGCCGGTCTGTAGCCGTGCTGTAGCTCGCAGCAGGCAGGAGGCAGCTGTGGAACCACTCGGTATGGGCTAATTTTCTCCTGGGGAACCGAATCAGATGCACATGAAAGGATCCTCGCTGGCTTTGCCTGGTCACATCAACCTTTCTTTATTTCAATACATTTTATATAAGGTACAAATCAATGTGTTCAAGTCAAACCAGGACTTTTGATTGCGCAGAATAGCAGAAGACAGTTATGAGAGTTATGCCATTACGATCAGACTGCCTGCTTCATGTCTGAAACGCTGGCCTCCCAGGAACTCCTTTAACGGCCCAAACATGTGGAATTGGCTTTAGAGTGAGGTCAGGACTGTACAGTCCGGGTGGACGTGGCAATAACTACCCAGCTGAGTTCTGAATGATTGTGAGATGTGTGTCTTCTCAAAGTTGGCAACAGGTTATTCTTCTGAGCCAACTTGGCCGGGTATTTCGCACCTTCATTCACAAGAAATTTTATCACAAGTCCTGGTTTAACTTAAGCTAAACTTATATATTTTCTATACTGGTCACCTATACAATAAGATCCTTAGACCTGGGAATGATCAAACGTGAAGGTGCATTTGTTGCTGGAACATTATTTATTCCCAGTATATATACTCAGCAAAAAAAGAAACGTCCTCTGACTTTCAACTGTTTTTACTTTCAGTAAACTTAATGTGTAAATA
>JAOTRS010000050.1:20467703-20487067 GCA_028565755.1 Dinotopterus cunningtoni | reverse complement strand
AAAAGAATGTAAACCCGTATACTATACAGTACTGTACTGCTATGTCTCCCGCAGTGCAAAATTTTTTTAGCAGAATTTACATTAACATTTTATGTTACAAACTTAGTAAATTATATTCTTTTTAATAGTTTAGCGTTAAAATGCATGAAAAATTATATATTGCCACAAAAAAGCCATAAAAAAATTGTGGAGGATACTGCGGGGGTTTCCGTGAACAATTATTAGTCAGGTTGTAATGAAAAATTTGTGAGCATCTACGGCCACGAACTCTGAACAGCGACTAAGTAAAACTCACACGATTGTTCCTGCTAAAGTGTACAGTCATGTTTAAAAGTTAGTACCCTCTCTTTTCATTATATGATTTTTGTGTAAAAACGTAATAGCGGTTATTAATATTAGATTAAAAACAACCTTAGACGATTAACAACATACAACTGTTTTCATTATTTATTTATTTTTAAAAAATGAAGCCTAAAATAAAAAATAAATGAAAAAAAATCATGTGGCAATTCTAAGTACCCAACGATTCAATTAGATCTAATAACTTTAGCACCAATAACTTTGAGTAATAGATTCCGTCTCTCACATTCTTCTTAACGACATTGCCACAGTTCATTGAGGGTTTGGGGCATTCATGGTCAACTCAATAACGGCAAGGTGGCCAGGTCATGTGGGTGCAAAAACAAGCCCAAATCATCACCCCTCCATCGCCGTGATTGATAGTGTGTCTGAGGTGTTTCTGCTTAAATGCTGTTTGGTTTTCGCCAAACATGGCGCTGGGCATTAAAGCCAGACATCTCTACTTTGGTCTCATCTGTCTATAGGACATTGTTCCAGAAGTCTTGTGGTTTGATTAGATGCGGTGCAAACCTCATTCATGCTTCCATCTAGACAGAAGAGACTTTCTCCTGGCAACCCTTCCAAACAAATCATACAGTATTTGTTCAGTCTTCTTCTAATTGTGCTGTCATGGACTTTAACATTTAACATGCTCAGGGGGTGTCTGTAGGGGGTAGAGATGTACACGGTCTGATCTTGGGGTGAATGTGCTGGGACGTCCAGTCCTGGGAAGATTGGCAACTGTCTCGAATGCTTTCCACTTAGCGAATGTGAATAATACTCCTCACTGTAGAACACTAAACGCCAAATTGTTTGGAAATGCTTTTATAACACTTTCCAGATTGATGTTCAGCAACAATTGCTTTTCTAGGACCATTGCTTATGTCTTTCCCTCTTGGCATCCTGATAACACACACCTGAAGGTCTGCACTCATGATCAATTAATTAAGGGCTGATGATTAGCAGCACCTGGGTGCAATTTACCCTCTTTAATCCTGTGAAAGCAAAATCCAAACATTAGTATTTCCCACATCGTTTTTTTTTTCTTTTTGGCTTCATTTTTGTTAAATAAATAGTGCCACGGTGAAAAAAAATTACATGTTGTTGTTCGTCTGAGGGTTTAAAACTAAGACTCACTACGATCAGATGATTTTTATTATGTTTTTTCACAAAAGACATAGAATTTAAAGCTAACCTTTGAACATGACTGTACTGTACATGTGCTTTCTTTAGTCTCCTAAACCACTCCTAATTTTTGGATTGGTATGGGAGACTAAAGACAGTTCATGTAGACCAATACAACAAACCAAATAAAATCGGACACAAATGTGTGTTTGGCCTGAAACCCTTGGATTTGACACGTGATTACATTTACATTTATGGAATTTACATACTGTATAAGGTGCTGTACTCTTATGCAAAATGACTAAGGAAAACACTTTTGAAGTCTAGATTTAGGACTTACTTAAGTGCCTAATGAGGAGATGAATTTTCCGTCATTGTTTAAACACAGCTGTTCAGACAGCCAGAGAACAGTTCATTTATTCCAATACCTGGGTTTCAGTACAAAGAGGAAACTTAATAAAAGCCTTCTTCAGTGATTGTTTCTACGACCTTTTAGGCAAGTTCTTTATATATTCTTTAGATGTTTGTCCTTTTTGTGGAAAATCCTTAAGGCTCCAAGGTTGGCTCCATCTCTGACTAGTGTTTTTTTTTTTTTTTCCAGGCTGTTTTTCTTTCAGTCATGGGATGAATCATTACTTTTAGGCAACTGCAAGCAGATGCTAGAGAAACCAGCTCTCCAGGAGCAGAGTTGGACAGCCTAGGTGTAGCTGTCTCAACCAGGAGCGATGTGTTGGCTGAAATAGAAAGGCATATGGTGGGAGCCAGATTGCTTTGAAAGTCAAATTCAGTATTCTGGGCATATTGATGGAACTGTGTGTGATTCAACTGATGAACACCTGAGAAGGATATCTAAAATAGTTGTTATCGATGATCTGTTAACTAGTACATCTTATAAAGAACACCTGTGTGTGTGTGCATGTGTTTTTGTGTGTGTGTATATGTGCATATTAATCCAATTGTTTAATCAGGAAATCATGCGCTTGCAGCTTAACGCGTACAGCAATCAATCATGTGGGTATGAGTTCTATGGGCAGGCTCGGCTTGTTGATGAGAGAGGACAGTGAAGAATGGGAAGACTGGTTTGAGCTGACAGGAAGTCTACATTAACGCAAGTGTTGGGCAGAAAAAAAAAAAAATTCAGAATCTACTATTTATCTTTCAGGCTAAAACAGCAGAAGACTACTTCGCTCCTGTCAGCCGAGTACAGCAATCTGGGTCTGCAGTGTATGCACAAAACGAGACAGAATTCTTCTCAGTAGATATAGTTTTGTTTTTCACACAATCCTACGGTATGTCATATAGAAACTACTATGTGAGATAATCGGGAGGTTCTGAGATACTCAAACCAGCACAACCGGCAACAACCAAGTCACTGCAAAAACACTTTTCCCCATTCTAATATTTGGGAAGCTCTGGATGCTTGTATGTATTATTCTGCAGCCACATGATGGTGGAGACCCAGCCAGTTGAGGCTCTGAGTTACTGATTGAAGGGTTGGGGATTCTCTCACACCATTTTGGTCCGCTCTTCTTTACAACATTGCTTTAGTTCATTGAGGTTTTTAGGCGTTCGCTTATACACAGCTCTCTTAAGGCCCCGCCACAGCATTTCAATTGGGTTGAGGTCTGGACTTTAACTAGGCCATTCCAAAACCTTGATTCTTTTCTTCTTCAGCCATTCTAATGTAAATTTACTGGTGTGCTTCAAATCATCGTTCTGCTGCATGAACCAATTTCAACCAAGTTTTAGATATCGTCCAGATGCAAGGGCAATTCTAGAATTTTAGAAGCGGGGGGGCATGAACCAGTCAAGGGGGCCCACTGGAAATCAGATTAAATTGGAAATACATAATGATTTAGAAAACATTAAGCATGATTTCTAAATTCTTGAGCAGTGTCCTGTGCGCTAATATGGGTAGTATTATGTTAAATGTAGCACTGCCATAAGAGCCATTTATTTAGTATTTTTGGGAAAAGATTTTTGTCCATTTATTTATAAAAACATCTAATAATGTAACATTTATCTGTTAACTATTTACAGTATGTGGTTGTGAGCACTGTTGCTAAATCATCTCTATTCAGCAGTCTTGATCAGTCACACAAAGTGACTGAATGACGGCGCTCTACGTGACGGCGTTCTAACCCAATGAGTGACTGACCACGCTCCGGGCAGATAAGTAATTGACAGCACTTTGATCCAATGACGTTTGCCATTGTCAGGTTGACAGTACATTTGCCAAATGATGGGGGGCAATCATATTTCGGGGGAGGGGGGCCATGCCACCTCTAGAACCGCCCCTGTACAGATGGCCTCACGTTTGCCTCTAGAATACTCTGGTTACTCAGTGCCCAGGTCCTGGGGCAGCAAAAACAACCTCAGATCATCACCCCTCCATTTTGTGCTTGACAGTGGAACAATGGTGTCACATGATGGTGGTGGCTCAGCCAGTTGAGGCTTTGGGTTACTGATTGGAGGGTCCAAAATTTGAGCCCTGCCTCTGCCGGGTTGCCACTGTTGGCTCATTGGGCAAGACCCTTAACCCTATTCAACCCAACCACTGCAGGCAGCGCCGGTCCCAAGCCTGGTTTGAAAATGTGAGGGTTGTGACAGGAATGGCATCATGCCCAATGCATGAATTGATGTGGCGACCCATAGGATAAAGGGCACAAAGCCCAAGGGAAAAAAAGGTGTTCCTAATAAAGTGGAAACCAGAATCAGGCAGCTAAAGTTATATCAGGGGGCAACACTGTAAATTGGAAATATTGATTTGGACATTTTCCTGCTTTAGAACCCAAAAATTTATAGGCAGCATTTTACACCTAGGACACAACCATAGAGAGAGCTGAACATGTTTTTAACCTCACTATTGCCTAATGTCACCATCTCTCTTTCTCTCTCTCTCTCTCTCTCTCTCTCTCTCTCTCTCTCTTTAGTCAATAAATGCAGTAGATAATTAGGTAATGCTTCCTTAGAGATCAAGCCTTAATAGGCAGAACAGACCTGGAATGATGTGTGCATTCAGTCTTTATTATAAAGCTGCATTTTAATGAGTGATGGATGTGTGTGAGAGATTGTATTGTAAATGCGTGGGTAAGTATTAGGTCAGTACACCTAATCTACTATCTAATCTAAAGCCCAACCATCTCCTCCAGGGAAATTTTAACCATAAAAAGCCGAGTGGTAACTTACAGAGGTATCGTGCCTTTAAGTAAGGCAGCCAGTGAGGAGGAAGCATTCCGTGAGTGGCATGTCACAGTAGGATCCAGGTGTTGTACCGCCTACCTGTGGTGGATGAACACCTGATCTGATGATCACCTCTCAGCAGGGAAATCCTGGAAGGACAATCTACTGGGTGACAAATGACTGTGTTATGACTTTGTGCAGTCACTCAGGAGTCAGCACTGTATGCGAGACAAGTTCATTCCAAAGGTATTTAATATTGCCCCCTCTACATAATCTTTATAAAATTATGGTAAAACATCTTTATTATGATTAAATATTTTGCTGTATAACATATAACTATTGCAATGAACCCTAGTCATGTGAAAGCCATTGAGACCATTAAAAACATTGGCATGTCATGTTTCCTTTTGGGCATATTTATTTTCCAAGGGTTTGACATGTAATACAAAATGTTTATAAACTAAATAAATATGATAAGCATCTTTTATCTATATACAGTAAATAAAAGAAACATTTTGTCTGTACATTGGAGAAGCTGAAACCAGTCTCAGTAAAATTTTCTGTCTATCTCTCTGTCTGTATGTCTAGCCAGATTTTGTCACAGCATCTGGACAACTGGCTGGACGGAATTTAAAGACATTTTGATAGTCCTTGGGTATTTACCTGCACCTGCAAATGTCGAGTAGAAGGGAAGTTATGAGCAGTTATGGTTCAAATTATAAACCACAAGTTTCGACAGCGTACTGCGCATGCGTCACGTCTCAAATCAACCACTGGACAGAATTTAATGAAACTTTTGCAGTACTTAGATATCTGTCTGAAGTTTAACCTGCACCATAAGTCAAATCAAAATGTTGAGTAATAGATTTAATAATCTACTTTAAAATAAGCTACCATGTAATAAGCTATTTGCCTAATGTAAACAAACACTTGCATCAATAGATATTAATTAGAAAAGCTAAACTGAATATTTTTACTGGGTTTAGTTCATATTTTCAATAGAGCTGAAATGGAAAATAAGTGAATTTTAACGAGCTGGGAATGTTTTAAGACAAAACCAAATCTTTATTTGATCTTCTCTTCCTATTTCAAATCTGTGATTCTCTCTCTGATTACCGAACAGGGAGTGTATTTGGTATCTGACGACAAAAGAAGTACAACTTAGTGTAAACAAGGCGTAAGATACTGAAACTTACAGAATGTGATTTCTTTGTATTAATAAGTTAGATAGAGTTCAGCCGTACAGAAAGACAGACAGACATGTACGTGAGCTTCAACCTGAAATAATAATAATATCACTGATTACATTAAAGCTGATTGGTTTATTTTAGCTTAAACTGTTTCTAACTTTTAAGTAATTGAACTAATTTATATAGGTTATGGCATGTGAGATGATACTGAATCTCAGTTTATGGTATTTGTGGTTTAGTTAAATAGCATAAACCGACTTCTGAAACTTCTGTATTCCAACAACCTCAGGAGGTCCACTGAGGGGAACCAACTGAGGGGAACAATCCAAGCCTTCTCACCAGGAGCTGGTACGACACACATCACAACCTGCCTGAATCTGATTGATGAGATTGATAGTCTGCCATATACAGTACCACCTGATTTATCCAAAATTCCCACTGAGACTGAAGTTGTATTGTGTGTAACAATAGTGGACATGCCTCAGACATCTTGTCCCTTCCTTGGGGCACATAGGAGCCCATTTTTCAAATACAGCAATAATCCACCATTTGTCAGAAACCAGCATTATTCTTCTAAGCGTGACATTCTCCATTTAGGGATGACTCGAGGCTCAGTGGGCTCAGTGGTGATTTGAGAGTGCCATGGAAGATTGTAGCCTTTATGCTAGCCGTACTGTGTGCCTGTACTTCAGAGATATG
Organism: Dinotopterus cunningtoni; assembly: GCA_028565755.1. Lineage (NCBI taxonomy): Eukaryota > Metazoa > Chordata > Actinopteri > Siluriformes > Clariidae > Dinotopterus > Dinotopterus cunningtoni. Next base: position 20,480,531 of record JAOTRS010000050.1, on the reverse strand, counting down.
GGGAAGCCGAAATCTGACGCCCAGTGTGTATATTATCAGACTCTAGGCAAACTGAGTGGTGGACAAGCTTTAGAGGATTGGTGACATTTGGTACACATGTGGCACAACCTGTATTATGCATATACAGTAAGACCCCTACATACGAACCTTCGAGTTACGAGCTTTCGAAGATATGAAGATGTGGCTCCCGAGTGGCGCAGTGCTATCATCCGGTGATCGCTAGTTTAAATCCCGGGTGATGCTGTGGCCTCCCGTTGCCGGGGGCCCAGAGAGAGCTGATAGGCTGAGCTTTCTCAGTGGGGATACTGTAAATGTGAAGCATTAAACGCTCTCACATCAATCATGGCTCTAGAGCCAATCTCGGGCATCTGTGAGCTCACACAAGCAGCTCAAGGAGGAGATAGCAAGTGTTTAATCGTCAAATCATGTGTGTGCAGTGTGCATCCTCTACAAGGGCAGTACCCAGGACGTCTGGAAGCAAGCATAAAATCAGCAGCGATGATGCTGGTACTGCTTACAAGCGAGCGAGGTGAAAAAATGGCAGACTTTTTAATCGTTTTTTTAGTATGAATCTTTCAACAATCGGTAAGATTCTAAAGAACACTGTATTGTAATATACTGCGCATAGCCAATGTTGGTATTCCAGTACCTAGACAATGTTTGATTGACTTACAAACAAATTAGACTTAGGAACAAGCTCTTGGAAAGGAACTCGTTCGTATGTTGGGGACTGACTGTAAGGCTATAAGACATCAGCATTTATATACCCTTGCATTCAGAGGTGGGTAGTAACGAGTTACATTTACTCCATTACATTTACTTGAGTAACTTTAAAAAAAAATTTACTTTTATAAATAGTTTTACTGCACCATACTTTTTACTTTTACTTGAGTAGATTTGCGAAGAAGAAACGCTACTCTTACTCCGCTACATTCGCTCCACTCGACTCGTTACTTTTCTAACCGTTTATTCTACACAGTAGATATTATTTATTTTTGCCAGAGAAATGCAGCTGGTGGATCTAACACATGACTCCGTTTACCCAATCAGCGCAATAACAATAACCACATGTAGACAGTGAAGGAAACGGGTCGCGGTTAGTTTAGCGGTTTTATTTAATGTTAAAATATATAATTAGCAAATAAATATAAGTTTCTTACATTTGTTCTGCTGGACGCAGTTTATAGTAAAGTGAGACCTCTTGTACACATGTTCTAATGTTATTTTCTATCTGTTCAGCCATTTGGAGGGCAACTGAATATACAGTATATCTTAGACTGGAAATAGTTGTTCAAACATATATATGTTACCTACAGTAGGTATTTCTTTCAAAGGCTTTTTGAAAAAAACTAGGAAATTTGTGTTTCTTATTCCTTATCTTGCCATTTTGTAAAGATATTTAGTTTTATTTATTTATTTAATTTAATTTATTTCATTTATTTTATTATTTGGAAATGGCAGAATTTGTACATTATTTAATTATTTCGTCTGACTGCTTACATAATTTCTAAAAAAAAACTAATAAATAAATAAAAATCAGACATTTTGATGAAACAGTTACAAATACTTTTTTACGTGAGTAATATTTTGGATGATTACTGTTTACTTCTACTTGAGTATGTAGTAGTACTTTGAAGGACAGCTACTTTTACTTAAGTACAATTTTTGGCTCCTCTACCCACCTCTGACTGCATCTCAATACACGTACATTCAGATTTTACAAATTTGTTTAATTTTTAATATCACAAAAGCATACTTCTTAATAATGAATTCCTGCAAAGTCTGCTTTTTTTGCTATGCTATTGCTCTATGCAGGTTACCAGATGCATCTGTGGTAAGGAAAAAAACCACACAACAGCCTAGAGTATAATGTAATCACACGGCATGATTTGTGGAGCGAGGAAGAACCAAGTGGCTTTAGCCTCAAAAGTCGCTGTCAGAGTTGAAAAATGCTGTTGCTGGTAGAGCAGACGTGGAAGAAGTGGAGCGCATGTTCAGTCGGAAATGCTCAGTCATTCGAGCTGCATTGACCACACCTTGCTCATAGGTGTGTGTGTGTGTGTGTGTGTGAGAGAGTGTGTGTCCCTTCTGGTCACTGCTTTGACTAACACTACGTAGCAAGTTTAGATGCAGAAAATGAAATGACTCGACTACGTACTATAGCATGAGACAATTCATGCGTAAGTGTGTGTCTGTGTGTCTGAGCTGTCTCTTTGGTCAAGTGTGTTTGACATTGAATCAAGGAGACGGCGATAAAGAGACATAGTGTCCAGTGATTTAATGTAGGACATCCAGCTACATCCTATAAAAGAAAGGGGAAAAAGAATAGAGTTATAACCCTGAATAAAAAGGACGCATGCGAGCCACTGCTTATGTCTGTGTGTGTGTGTGTGTGTGTGTGTGCACTCATTTGTATGTACACATTCTCTCCCACCCTCTCTCTCTCTCTCACACACACACAGACACCTGGTGCTTGCTTTCCATGCAGCTCAGAGTCCTGAAAGCCCTTTATCGGTCTCTCTCTCTCTCTCTCTCTCTCTCTCCCTCTCTGTCCTTTCTTCCTTTCCTCCTTTTCCTTTCATCTCTCTCTCTCTCTTTCTCTTCATTAGCATTCCTGTCTCATCTGTCTCCCCCTCCTTCTATATTCTCGTCCTCTCTATTGCTCTGTGTCTCTTTGTGTGGAATTTGTGCAGACGCTGCTCACCTCAGGATTTTTGAGCACTATGGAAACACACCGTTGTGATCAGAGGTGAGCCAAGGGTGTGTATAGATAGTGTGTGTGTGTGTTTGTGTGTAGGTGTATGTGTGGGTATGTGTGGGTGTGGCTCGGCGCTGTCTTGGATGTAGTCATAAGATTTTTTTTTTTAAATATATCAATTTTTTTAAAATTCAATTTACAGTTATGGTCTTTGATGATGTTATGGAATGTGTTACCATGGCAGCGGAGTTTGTTTACTGTCTGTGGCGTTGCTGTGGAATTGGCTGGCTTTTGCCTGATTTTAACATTTCATATGTGTAGATTATTAATGTACGTACTGTACAGTACGTATACACTTTATATATTATTTGTGGATTCATTTCTTGGGCGCTGTGTCCCAGTCATGGGTTATTGCTCCAAGGAAGTGGGTGACTAATAAAGTATTATTATTATTATTATTATTATTATTATTAATAATAATAAATATTTAATTAGGTTAGCTAATACAGTATGTACAGTGATTCTTGGCGTTATTGCGGATTTCTTAAGTGAACAGGACACTAGCGATCGCCCGGAAAGCCCTCACACACAATCTCTCTTAGGATTTGCTCATTATGCATTATGCAGTAGTTGAGGTTTAGTTGGACCTACATTATTATTATATCGCGCGCCCAACCGGAATCAATATTGCGTGTCCGGCTTAACCATATCCACGTACGGTCTTCACGAACAAACTCAGGAAGTTTGGAAAAAGTGTTTGTTTATTTTAATTGTTTCTTCTTATTTACCTTATAACAGACATTTTGGGACCTTTACATTTTAAAAATCAAGATTTTGCAGTAAAACATTTTTACATCTACGTTTAAGGTTTTTTTTCACAGCATCATGGATGCAAATGGCATGAATACAACCAGTCATCTCCCAGTCCACGAAGTACAGTAGGCTCTTGCAAGATGACTCCGCCCCATCCACAGATCGCAAGGTGTCACTGAATTTATTATAACAGCGACAAAATGTAAATTATATGCTATGACCTTTGCATTCACCAATGCTCAATCTGACTTAATACTTATAAGAGATTTGTTATTACAGTAATATTTCTATATTAATAAATTCCTATTAATTAAATATATATTTGTATATTCATATTCATTCATTCTACTCAATGCTCTCCACCAGCATCATTGAGGGGAATATCTTTTTCTCTTTCCTTTATTTCTCTATATAATCCTCTGCTACACTAATGCACTTATCCCATCAAGGATACCATCAAGGTAAAAAGTTTTCTCAGTACGCCTGGGACATAGTCAGACTGCGTGCGTCACATCTATCCAATGACAGACAGATGCGTCTCTTCCACAAGTTGGCGACAAGTTGTCCGTCAAATATCAGGCGACAAGTTATCTATTAAGTATCAGGCGTTCCACTTGCTGAATGTTCACAGGAACGACTGCAGTGGGCTCTGTGCCACCTCACCTTCTTTACAATGTTGGCACCATTCACATGTTTTACTGGGGCTTGAGTTCCCTTGCGATAGGACCCTAAGTTCCCTGGCATAGGATCCAGGCCCATAATGATGCTACAAAGGATAAGCCGTATAGATAATGGATGAATGGATGAATCTTGTTACTTGTATCTGGTATATTTTATGATGTCCGCTAGGTTTTGAGGGGTTTATCAGGACGTAACCTCAGGGTGCAGTAAGTCAAACAGCGGAACACAGTATTGAGTATTGAAAGGATTCAAGCACTAATGCATCGCTCTCTTTAGCTAGAGATGCATCGAGGAAGTAAATCCCACTGGAAACCACTATCAATGGAAGGTGGGAATGCATTGTGGGTAAGAAAATCGACTCACATATCAATGATGTCGATGAAAGAAGTTTAAACCAAAAAAGTTTAAACTCAGCATTAAAGATTAGAAATATTGACATGCAAGTCATTCAGGGTGAATAAAGTTACTCCATTATAATAATTAAGTTGGTCCTTTTTTTATACAAAAATCATCCATAACATTAATACCACCTTCAGGTGAACTGAAACAACATGGACCAACTACTGTATACACTAGCGACTTGGTGAAGGATCAGGGGCGAGCCTCATCTACACCCACAGGGCCAGAAGGTCAGCAAGTCCGGTCCGTTCCCCGAAACTAGAAAGCCAGTGCAGCGCAAATCGCTGAAAAAGTCAATGCTGGTGATGATAGAAAGACACCAGGACACCCAGTGCACAACAGCCCATCATGCACCGGGCCCAGCAGGCGAAGAGCCCAAGGCCACCAACCCAGCCTTCAGATCTCAATCTTAACAAGCACTCATGGGACAAGTAAGTCTGATCTGCAGATCTTCTGCCCACGTCCTGATGCCGGACACCACAGCACCCCCCCAGAGATCTTGCGGAGTCATCCCTCCCCCCAAGGGGAACCCAAAACCTTGGTGGTTTTAATGCAAATGGTTTAATATTACGGCTGATCTACTTGTACAGTATATTGTTCATAGCTGAGATTTTGTAACAGCATTTTCCCCCCTTAACATTCGATTTTCACAGTGTCTGTGTGGAAAAGCCGCCTGTCCTTGCTTCATTTCATTCCACTTGTTTTTTTTCTTTTCCAGCCGTCTCGTTCTCACCATAACGTTGCATAAGGTCTGACGGTATTTTCATGCTCCTGTCACTCTGGCTAATGCTGCAGAGAACAAATGCATTTAATTCTGACGAGTGACATTTTCCATCTCACCCCTGTCTCTATGTTTTTCTTTTTCCTTCCCCTCTCACTTCCACAGTATCGATATTATCTTTTCAACAACTTTTTTACGACATTTCAAAGAACACCTTAAAATATTTATACGAATAAGACATCACCAATATTAAGGAATACAGAAAGCGAGCAGAGTTTGGTGTGGTCTTCCTTGCACAGATGTATGTTATTACAGTTTTATCGGAGATGATTCATTCGAGTAGATCTCTTGAAATTTTTTAAAAGCGCTTGAAATTCACTTCTACTGAATTTATACATTTTCATAATACAGAAATACCCACGCAGAATAGATTGAATATGAGTAATGTACTGTGAGGTTCAGGTTTTGTAAGTGTACTTTGCAGTCTTTGCCATGTTTATGCCTTTGGACATCTTTTTCTCTTATACGCTTATTTATTATAACCGCAGTAGCAGCGTGATACGTTTCGGTCCTAAAAGACGACCGGAGGTGACAGGAGGGCTGAGTGGTTTCTTTTTTGTTTCTGGCAATTGACATTAAAGGTTCAAAAATCCCAGTCTTGCCACGGAGCCTCTTTCGAATCCTCGAACAAGGCCCTTGACCTTCAGCCGCTCAGCATTTTGGATTAGATCGCGCCTCACTGGGGAGCGAGCGGGGATGTGAAGACCTGATCTATGCATCGTTTTAACCACTCAGCTTATTAAGTTTTCAACAACAAGCATCGGTTACCTTGATGAAATGGTGAGTGGATCGTTCCACTTACTATAAAATAATTGTTGATTCGTCGCCTCTTCCACCGCTCATGTGACCGTTTCCTCTCTCTACCTACTGTATAATTACCCTGATCAGCCTTAGATAGTAAATATAGAAATAAGAACGTCAACAGGAAGTAAAGAAAAAAGGAGGGTTCCAAAATCCTCCAGATACATACAAACAAACAAACAAACAAACAAACAAACAAACTAAACTAAACTGTACTTTTCTTCAAATAACAGTCTAGTGCTTTCTAATGTGAACTCTTATCTCGATCTCTTTCGAAGGGTTTTCATTTCTCCCTGCTTGGCAGTTACAGTAATAGGAAATTAATCTTGGCTCCGGTAAATCTTGCACTTGATGCTTCTTAACTAGCCGTCAGTTTCCAATAAAAGTCGAGGCATGCTATGTGGCTAGTATACACGGGTCCGGACAAGTTAAACCAGGATTTTGGATTTTTGCACAGAACACAGAGTGTACACTTATGCACTTATCCCAGTGTTTCACTAGTGCTTGGATACCATCAATGTAGAAAGGTTTCTCAGTACGCTGGGGCCATTATCAGACCCGCCTGCTTCACATCCGAAACACTGGCCTCCCAGGAACTCCTTTAATGGTCCAAACATACAGTATGGAAATGGCTTGTCGTGAGGTCAGTACGTGGACGTGTACGGGGGATGTGGAAATAACTTCCAGCCGAGCGAGTTTCTGTAATGTGCAACTGGTGTTTGTGAATGATGAGACAAATGTAATTTGACTGTCAATTTTCAAGAATCAGGCGCAGCATGTACTGTATAAATGTATGGCCTTATTTAAAATGTTTGCACGTACTATAAGAGTCTTATCATCATACTGTGTCTTGAAGTCTTCTTTAAATTTCAATCGCCAATGTTTACGCCTTTATTCATGGAAAGTCTCATCCCAGGTCCCGGTTTGACGTACCTTGTACACTTGCTCCGTATAACAGCTGGAAAAGGCAGTCGTTATTTGTTAGTGCTAAACAAACAACTGGTTTGTGCTAGGAGGTGAACAACATTAACAGTGACCCCTACTGGGCAGGTGATGAACAACATCAATGAGCTTGATCTTTCTAACAGGTCTCAAGTTCAGTGTGTGTGTATATTAGGGGTGTAATGTAACACCACCATCAGTGTCTGTTTAGTGTAACAGATATCAGCACTGTATCTGTACCTGTATTCAGACAGGTGGGTGTGGTCTAAACTAGGCTTTATTATACTATAAACTCTGACCTAAAGCAGCCACTTTTACAGATGAATCAATGAACGTTGCATATTTTTAAAGTGCATAAAATTTAAAGGTCCCATATTTTACTAGTTCTGGAACAACTTAACACAGTTCTCAAGCTCACCCAAAATGTGTCAGTTAATGCTCCAGGTAAAATAAATTTTTTTTAATGCCACATTTTTTTCACAACTTCTCCAAATGCGCTGTTTCAGTGTCTATGCAAATGAGTTACTGCTGAGCCACGCCCTCTCCTGAAACCAGTATAGTTGAGCATAGGTGGGCGGAGCTCAGGATGAGCCCTGGGAGTCGGTGTCTCTTTATATGAGGTCACATTAGGGGGAAACATAGAATTGGATTGTTTAAACCCTGGCCAATAGAAAAACTGATAAAGTACACAAACTGGAGACTGTGTACATTTTTAGACATCTGAGTGTCTAAAAATGGTAAAGAAAGAAGTGAATTTTGGATAATAGGTCCCATTTCTGAAGAATAAATGAATATATTTTGCATCTGTATAGAAAACATGGGGCAGTGGTGGTAAAACTGTGGCCTTTTCTTATGAAGGTTAAGGGCTCAAGCTTTAGCATGTCACTCTTGAGCCCTTACTCATGCCCTTTAACCTTCTTTGCTGCAAGGGTGCTACAGTATATCCATTATACAACCGTGCACTCCGACCCTAATTTCCTAACAAGCTGGGTTATGTAAAGATAAGAATTTTAATTAGTCACTCACGCAGGGGGCCTGGAGCCTATCCCAGGAGACTTTGGGCACGAGGTGTGGTACACCCTGTACAGCGTGCCAATCCATCGCAGCGCACACACACACACACTACGGGCAATTTGGGAATACAATTTGGCCTAATCTGCATCTCTTCGGACGGTGGGAAGAAACCAAAGCACCCGGAGGAAACCCATCAACCACGGAGAGAACATGCAAACCCCCATACACGCAGACCCGAGGTGGGAATAGAACCAGGAACCTGATGGTGCAACCACTTAGCCATTGTGGCGCCATAAGGAATTCAGTAATTTAAAGTGTATAACAATTAAATTATCTGATAATGTATTCATACTTAGGTAACAGCAAGGGACGGGAATCAGATTACCAGGGACTAGGGATTAGATTTTATAAAAATCCAGATTTGATATATTTATTTAGTTAGTTAGTTTTTCCCCAAATTTCATTACAATTCAAAACAAAGAAAAAGGATGAATGTGTGAATAGTCCTAGGCCTCAAATGCAAACATAATATAATTAAAAAAACCTTAAAAAAAAAAATCAATACATGAATTGCGACACAAAAGAATCACGATGCAAAACTGAATCGATTTTTCTCCCCACCTCCAGTAACAACGCTAGTCTGTGAGGCCTAGAGTCTTTGGACTGACCATTAGTGACCAGGAAAAATCCATATCAGGCATACTGTACATCTTTCCCAGCCACAAACTGTAGATCAATCACTAAATCCAAACTCTTGTTCTCTTATGATCCTTACATTCTTATGAGAACTACTGAACACTTGCATGGCTCTCAATTCAGAACTGTAAAGAAGCCACATGTTGACAGATGTTATCTGTCTCTATCCGAAGAAGATAAATCCCCATCAACGTTCTCTCTCTCAAAGCCAGATTAAGGCTGATATATTCCCCCAGGGCCCACACGGATTGATTTGGTTACTGTTAGCACAATGCTGATCGATCAGAGAACTGTTAATTTGTAACAAGCTACTGTAAAGCCGCCGTCCCGAACGCGGCGTCATTCTCCAGTCCGGCGAGTCCGCTGAACTGCAGGAAATGTACGTTCTCTCTCACCTGTCATCTCTGGCTTCAAGTCCATTGATCTGAACTTAGTGTGCGAACTCACAGTAATGGGGGAGATTAAGGAACAGCGCATGTCCTCCGTCTGTCAGTTTATCCCTCTGAGGGAGAGGTCTGTGCAGAACCGGAGGAGTGTGGAGGGCCTGTGCGTCAGCACGTTCATGGGGAGTCTTCAAGCTGGGACCTGCTTCATGGACCCACACCTGTTCCGTCTTCTCCATGTGCTTCCCCTTCATCCTCGCTCCTTCACCTCTTTCTCCTTGTCGTCTTCTGCAGATGGAGGGAGTGAGGAGATCAGCGATCTACGCAGTGCCAGCTTAGACCCTCATCACAGCTTCGCCGGCCAAGGTAGGATGTTGAAGTTTAAATACAATCCAGCCGAAACACAGATTTCATGCAAACTAAAAAAAGATTATTGCTTTGCCTTTTTGTATATACAGTGGTGTATTTTGGAAATAAATAAAATACTCATGTTTGTGAATGATTTTGCCTAGGAGCATTTGATATAGGACTTGCAGCTTGATGATTAATTTGCCAGTTTCATGCGACACTGTAGTTCAAATTCATTCCAGCAAAATAATTCTCATATCCATGTATTTTCTGTTATATAGGATCAGGATAGCTATGAATTCTGAGCTTTTTAAAAAAAATGTTTGTTTTTTTTTCAGGAAGAGTTATGAAACTGACTAATTAAATACAAACATCAATCCATCAGCCCGGCTCTACAAAGTATATAAGGATGCATTTGTAAAATGTACACTGCCATTTTAAAGGGTTGGCATAAATGACCTTTAAAAAAAATAGAGAAATGTTTATTATTAAACATTACATGAGTTTTTCAAAGTGTAGGAAATGACTGGAAATTACATCCCCCATCAAATTCCCATCTGATGTAACTGGAAAAGGCCATCGCCTTTATTGCTCTAATTAGACACTTTATCTAGACCACATATTTACTTTTCACTTGCACTTTTTATGAGGCTTAACAGATTTACCTTCTCAAGTACACCTTCCTATAATAATGCTCTAATTCAGGATGCTTCCCTGCTTATCAGTCCGTATGCAGTGTGTGAATCTGATTGAAAAATGCACCAGGTTTTGATTCAAATGAAATTAACATTGGAAATGTGAAAGCAATGTTATTATCAGGTCCTAATTAGGATCTGAGAGCTAGCAGACGTACAAGAAGCTCTACAAGGATTTACACGATTTTTCTACGATAAAACATTAGGAAATCTACTATAGATGTTAAAAACTGTTTTGACTGGCAGTCTAAGCTGTCCATATTGATTCCATCTCTTTGCTTAGTTCTAGGTACTCCTAAAAGGATGTGTGTGTGTGTGTGTGTGTGTGTGTAAATACAGGATGAAGGAAGGGAAAGTACTAGCCAGTAAAATCACATTTTTATTCTCAGCTTTTAAAAGACGCCTGTATTTTGCCAATCGATTAAAATCTGTGTATTTAAACAGCCTGGATGAGGCAAAAAAAACAACTAAGGAGATTTGAATTTAACAAAATTGGTTTAAGGACTGTTCAACACTTGGCATTTTAGTGCTAAGCCTTCAACTTTATGGAGGAATTCTGGTCAGAAAAGGTTTAATAGTGAAAGTTAGAGCATTTCTATAGACACTAAAAGTGACGAGAACTCAGAGGATTGGGAATAAACAGCTGTCTGTTCGTAAGAAAACCACTTGTTAGTGAGACTCGTCAGAACAAAAAAAGTGTTTCAGTTTGCTAGTGAGCACAAAGATTGGACTTTGGAGCGATGGACAAAGGTCACATGGTCTGATGAGCCCAGATGGACCGTATTCCAGAGCGATGGGTGCGTCAGGGTAAGAAGGGAAGCGCATGAAGCGATGCACCTGTCATGATCTACAGTAAGGTTGCTTCAGTTGCTCAGGTCTAGGCTCAGCAATGTTATGTAGCAAAAAATGAAGTCAGCTGACAACCTGCATGTACTGAGTCAATGGAAATCAGGGGAGTTTTTCCTCTCTGTCGGCGTGGGTATATTCCAGGAGTGAAAATGTGCAAGAGGGGTTCTCTGCTAATGAGAAATCATTCTAACCTTTAACATGTTTTGCGCCATAATCATGTTGTGCGCCAAATGTGACTTTTTTTTTTGGCCAGGCAATGAGATGCTTTGTAATTAATTACAAAACATATTTCGATTAATTATATGATGCACTAGGTTCCATTTAGATTCCAAGATATACCTTGCAGGACCCATTTATACTCATTAGCTGACATTCCTTCATTAGACATGTGCATATATATGAGAATTATCATAAATATCACATATATATATATATATATGTGTGGAATGATGTATCATAATAATTCCTTAACCTTTTCTTGAGTAATGCTGTTATAAATCAGATATCATAAATCATTGTTATTGGCCTTATATGGTTCCTTAGTGCGATCACATTAAGTTGCTAAGAAGGATGAATGCAATACTGTCTTCTACAGTAATTTGACCACAATGTAGATGTTACCTAGCTAAGCACGGAAATGAATTACGGCCACTATAATAGGAACTGTCTTTCTTCATGCAGTTTTTCAATCACGTAGCAGCAGCATCTGTTCAGATAGTCTGACACTCCAAACAACCAAGCCGTGCACAAGGGGTTCCGGGTGTTCCTAATAAAGTGGCCATATCAAGCCTATTAAAAGTTGCAATAGTGTACTTGTGTAAGACAGCTTACAGTACGCCCACATCCTGTCTTGTAGGCAGCAGTATAGACAGTGAGTGTGCCTTCGAGGGAGACTACGACGTGCCACCTCTTTCCATGGCTGAGGGTCTGCAGCACATGAGGATCATGGAGGGGGTGTCCCGCTCCCTGCCTTCCTCTCCACTTCTCGCTCATCAGACAGTCAACGTGCGCTTACAGCCGGTGAAGAAGATCAGCACCGGCTCAGCCACAGGTATGTAGAACTAAAAAGCACGGAAAGTCTTGTTGTGTGTGTGTGTGTGTGTGTGTGCAAAGAGTTACCTTCAGAGGTCAAACTTCACACTAATGCCTTGTAACCAACGATGACTCAGCGATATTCTGTCTGCACTTTTGAATACTGCATTTTATTCCAGTCATGGTTCCTACTGTATGAGTCTCACTCTCAAACAGACACAGTTCAACCAGAATGAGGGAAAAAAAAACATTTATTACAAAAAAGATATTTTCACTTTTTAGTTTTTGTTGGCTCCCATTAGCAATGCATGGAAACTTAATACTTATACACTTTTCCTCACCTGTAAAGTGACAGCAGCGTTGTTGAACTACTGCACATGCTGCATCACATGGCGACTAAACCCAATCAGAGTAAAATGCTAATGCTTTAAAATCTTCTCAACCCTGCGCGTCGGAGCGATGTCTAATCGACAGTGCGTCCTGACGCTGCTAACAGGCTAAAGCTCCAGTTCTCTCCTTTTTAAATGAGTTTACAGCAGGATTTGCTTCAGATCAGTTAATATGGAGACATGGTTCATGGGACATAGTTTATGTCAATGTCTCACCGTTTTGATTCTTTATCAAATCTTTTTTTTAATAAAATTAATTAATTAATAATAATAATAATAATAATACATTATATTTCTAATGCACTTT
>JAOTRS010000050.1:20439849-20458766 GCA_028565755.1 Dinotopterus cunningtoni | reverse complement strand
ACTTCTCCTCTGCAGCAGAAGTAAGTTTTGGTCTTGCTTTCCTGGGAAGGTCTTCATGAGAGACAGTTTCATCATGGTGCTTGATGGCTTTTGCAAATGCATTTGAAAATACTGTTCTTGCAAGAACTGTTCCAGTAGACCTCCGTGTCTTAAAATAACAAATGATTGTTGTTGTTTTCGTTGTTGTTGTTACATAATTACCTAATTCCATCCATATGTGTTATTTCACAGTTTTGAAATATATATACTGTATACAAACAGATTTACCAAAAAATGTAAACACACTTCAGGAAAAAAAAATTGTATGATGTACATTATATTAGTATGATATTAATAATATGACCATATTATTATCATAATATTAATATATAGCAATACATTTAGTATTAAAATAGTATAGCTAACTATAATATATATAGAGGTCAGACGCATCCACATCAGTCACATAAAAGTCAATTGTAATTATGAATGTGAACCATCATGACATGCGATTCCGATCTGACCAAAAATAAATAAAATGAAGCAGCCTTAGATTCACCGGGAAGTGGGAGGAAACTGGATTCCCCAGAGGAAACCCATAATGGGAGAACATGCACAGAAACACCAGAGAGACAGCAACTTGAGCTCAGGATCTACCCAGGGAGCCTGGTGCGCTGATATCACAACCAAACCTCATGTGCACAACTAGTACAGATTTGTTGAATTACATTTCTCAAAAAGAGATTTGTGTTTATTGTTAAAGACAATCTGGAAGAGAGGGAGGGTACTAATTAAGTCCATATCAGGTGTTCGTACCGTGTGTTACCTCGTGAATGAAGTGTGCATTTCAATTAATAAAGCAGCTAAAAGTGAACGAGTATCAAATTTGATGGGATACAATCAGTATCAACTGAGTAAATAATTGAAATTGCGCTCGCACACTCAGACATTCGGCTCCTTTTAAAGGTATTAGGTGTAGAGTTATGAAATACATTTTCTCGGTTGCAACGATTGCGCGAGGCTATTGTGATGAAAAACGGCAATATTAAGATCAGTTGGTCTCATCACAGTAGGAGGTTGCTTTATTCATACACTGCCATGTCACTGCAAAAAAAGTCTTTCTCTTTCACTCTTCCAGTCCATGATCTCTCTCTCTCTCTCTCTCTCTCTGTGCTGTTCTGTCTCTTTCTCTCTCTCCCTCTTTTTTTTCTCGCCCCCTTCCTTGTGGTTGCCATGACAACAGCAGCACTGCGCCATTCATGGACTATAGCGACGAAGACATGATCTCTCTCTCTCTCTGTCTCTGTCTCTGCTTCTCCTTCCTCACTACCGCTCCTACTGCTGCACGGTTCCACTCTACGGTTCCACACCTTCGTCTCCTGTTTTCTCCTCTTTTCCTGCTCCCCAAACCACATCCTAGCATGTGAGGACAGCAGACACTCTCGGGCTGTCTCAGGGAGCACCATAAGAAGAAGAAGAAGAAGAAGAGTTATGGAGTAAGAGTTGAAGTTGTGATGTCCAAACCTGTCTGGTTGTCTTCGAGCTTTATACTGTACCTACGGAAGATGCTTCTTCTTCCTCTGCACTGACACCTCCGCTGCTCCTCCTCCTCCTCCTCCTCCTTCTTCTCTGCCGCTTTTCTCCTCCTCCATCCCTCCGTTTTGCGGGTTGTTTTGACAGAACTGGCTCAGTTGGTTGTTGGAACTGTAATCGGCTGCACAGGCCTGCAGTGTGTGTGTGTGAGTGTGTTTGTGTTTGTGTGTGTGTGTGGGCACGCGGAGAGGCGTTGTGGATGAGCTGGCCATCGCTGAGACGGCTGCAGGGGCTGTGTGTGTCTCTGGACGGAGAATGCGGGATCTGGTATGAGCATGGTAAGCCACCCAACCCCACCCTCTGTATTATTTTTTGTTTTTTGCTTTTATTGTAATTTTTTTTTTTTTTTAATTGTTTTATTCGTTACGCTTCTGTTGCTGCTACAGAATGCCGCTGTGATGAGTTTGGGCATCATGTCATATGGAGGATCATAGTCTGAGACATGGATATACAGGTTTATGTAATAGTATATTTGCTAAACTGATAAAGTGCGGAGCGTTCTACAGGCTTATCCGACTGATTCTGTTGTCGCGGGTGAACATCGCAGCTGATATCGGCGGTCTCAGGACACAGTGTGACTTGCTCGGCGCTACGATTTTTGTTGCTGCTGACGACAAAGTTCTGACGGTGTGAGAAAATTCCTGTTATTTTCTCAGAATGTGAGCAATTCCATGATGCTCGTTTAAAAATCCACCAATAGGAGGACGGCATACGGTTACGCAAAAATACAAATACGGTGCCGATAAACAAAACGGTGAAAAAAACAACAACAAAAAAAAACATTCGATTATTTGATAACATCAAGCTCTTGTGCAAAAATGTTTTTGTTTACGCAGTCTACACGACCACCGGAAGACATAAACAAAAGACTCTTGTTTTTTTTTTTTTCAATCACAGGTTTATCGTATAATAAGACAACGACTGTACATGTTACGATGCGGTCTGTTTAAGTCTTGAAACATTCCAGCTGAAAAGCGGCTGTAGCGCAGACTAGCTTTAATTCGAGCTTAAGTGATGGGTTGGAACTTAAACGATACAAACTGAAGCACCTGTGGGAGGCTGAGTGTGTGGCAGCGCCGCGCTCGGCTCAAACCTAATTTGAGCTTTTGTTCAATCGGCTTTAGATGAATCAGGATTGAGTGTGGGTGAGTGATGTGTTTTTGCTGTTTGAGTGTTTGTGAGAAAGTGTGTGCATGTTAGTGTGTGTGTGTGTGTGTGTGGATGCTTTACCCTGTGTGCTCTGCTGTGTGTGGGCTGAGCAATGATGCACGGAACTGTATGTAGATGGAATGTATCTGTACTATTAATATACTCCGAACGCCGGCTCTACAGGTGTGGGAAAAACAAAATGTACTGGATTATTTATAGAGCGTACTGAGTGAGGACGAGATACCAGTCTGCATCCTTCTCTACTCTACGCTGAGTAAAGGAACGGACGCTGACTATGATTAATGTCCATGGTGCGTTATTTACATAAGTTCAATCAGCGAATGCTTTTATCTAAAACGAGTCGCCGGGAGAGAGCTCGATCCCAGAATGCGTTTAAGGGGATCAGGGTTAAGCCGTTCATTAGTCGCCGTCATGGGATTAACTAATAGCATCCTGGTCAATCGAACCTTAACCACTCTGCTGATCGCGGTGGTGCAACCAGGAAGTGAGTGAGGGTACATAATAAATAGTCTCCAAGTGTGACATGGTCAGAGTAGGTGCAGTGATGAAACAAATACAGCGGTACGTAAGCATTTGAATTTAATCTGTTCCGGAGACGAGTACTTAAGGCGAAAATGTGTTTTTTCCAAAATGCATTTTCTATATAGGAAATAATGTAAATGCAGATAATCATTTCCAACCACCCAAAAATATTACGAACATTACCGATTTTCAACACTCTAATCATATTTTTGCATATAAAAACAATCAAAACATTTAGAAAGACATGTAAATCAAGTGAAATATGAAATAAATAGACATTAAACCTCACTTAATCTTTTTTTTAAAAATCTTTTTCACTTAATTTCACTTAAAGATTAATTTTCACTTAATCTTTTTTAATTAATTAATGATTCATCTCCGTTTTATTCTTGCCACCGTCCTTGATAATGTTTTTGCACCCCATGGTGCTACAGTATGTCTTCACTAAATCTTGTACAAAATGTTTTGAACGTACTGTACATGTGACTTAGCCGGCGTTCGGTTCAGCTCGGTTCAGTCGCTCATATGCCAAAAATGCTTCGTATTCCGAGGCAAATTTCCGTGATCAAAATGTCAGTTCTTGAGACGAAAATTCGTGAAGTGGTACAACTGTTTGTTTATAGAGGCACAATCTATCATCAGCCAGTCTAAATACAGTACACCGATAACATTGCTATGGAAAAAATAAAGTCACTTCTGACTGGATCACTTGTCACATCGATATCCCTCAACTTACAGCTGACTTTCAGACAGAATCCTGAGAGGTTAATATCATTTCCAGTCAGCTTACAGCCAATCAATTGGGATTACACAAGCTATTTGGACTCATCGGCATGATGACTTGTGTGAAGGTCACTAAAACACAGCTGCTACATCCTTTTATGTTGAATGAGATGTTCCTGCAACTTTGTTGGTGTGGACTTTAATCGCACACTCATAAGCATGCTTTAAAAAATTTTGAATTTTGGAATTAACTCAAATTTTTACGTTTTACTGTGAAGTGCGCGGAATGAAGGTGTGAGATCTAAGTTTATTAAGTAGATTTCATTTGCACACTCATAGGCACGTAATAAAAATTTGTACAGCGCCATCTGTTGAATTTTAGGATGAACTAATGATTTTTTTCGATGTTGATTGATGTCATATACTGATGTTTACTATTTAAATTTTAAACTTGCATATCTTCTCTTCCCATGGGTCGATTGTGATGAGACAAACCCTATATGTTACCTCAAGCTCGGCCAAATACGCCTGTGAAAATTAATTAAAATTCGTTCTGTAGTTTTTACAGGATTTGAGCACAAACATACGGACAAAGAGACAGACAAAAATTCCAAAAAACATCTTGATGTGTTCTATTAGTCATCTTATGTCCCCCAAAATAATTTTTCTGTAAATATCTTCAATGTACAGACATGCCAACTTTACCGTTTTATTATATGTATACTGTACATAGATAACTTTGTTTTGCACAGCAATTATATGCACTATAATGATCCTCATAAGATCTACAGTATATATTTAATGAGCTGTGCTTTATGAGTATCCAAGATTAACTTGAAACTGGCGGTTCGAATGCGAATTCCACCCTCTGATTAATACTTAGAGGCAAGTCATTTATAGAGCTAAACTAGATTAACTTTTTGGGATTTTATTTTATTTTTTGGAAAATGCTGTAAAAATAAGTCCTTTAAGATTTATTCTGGCAAAAATATCTTTAGCACCTAGTTTGCTCCAGATTTGTAAAACATCGAAAATTGAGACTCAACAATTATTCAATGACATAAAAGCACTAATTAGTGCATTTATTTAAGACAATAGGCAAAAAAAAGCCTAAGGAATAAATAGCAACAATTATGGTTAACATTTAACGTGAACTCGCCCATAAAAAATTGTAAAGAAAGGCAAGCACCAGCAGGTCTCGCCGCTCTCCTGTGGCCCAATTCGGAATGACTTTAATTATGACATAACCTCAAACAGCATTAGAGAGGCTATCACACTCGACTAAGTGATGATGATCGATGCTTTGGACTAATATCTAATATGTTTTTTGGTTCCTAATAGATGGCTGACAATCAGAAAAGTACTAGATTATTTTAAGAGGTCATAGAGGTGTCTTTCCTTGTCAGCTGTGTTTGTGTTTCATAAAGGACAAATGCTAGGATCAATGATCAGAGTTACCAGCTTATAGGGAAAAAACATCCCTAAGCTTAAAAACAACAAAAATGATCGGACACAAGGCCATTCATTGTTTGGCAAGAAGGTCCCCATGGTGCTCACGTATTTCTGATGAATGAGCATTATCTGCTCCACAACCTCATTTCCTTATTCTAATCTTTGCTGTTGAAATGTATCTGTACATCTTTTGCCTATACTTTGCCTTTGCTTGTAATTTATTATTATTATTATTAATATTATTATTATTTTTATTCTGATTGGTATCTATAAAGCAATATCTTTGGGATCCAAACATGGAGCAGCGTGATCCCTACCCTAATGGACCCCTGTTGGCATTTGTTGCAGTTCCATGTTTGGCCACTAGGTACCATGAAGCGACAGAATATGGAGCTTTGTTTGTCAGTAAAAATAGGCAAATTTAGTAAATTCAACATATTTTTAAATGACAGGCCAGTACTACTGCTTGTGCAAAATTACATTCTACTTTCAAAAAAAGTCTTCACTGTAACCGATCAAGCTGTACGACTTCTGTAAAGCCCCTTTCCCGTTTTCCTGATCTGTTCATGAGAGTGTATTGTATCCTAATCTGAAATTCTTGATGCGTCATCACCTATGAATTGCCAGTGCATTAGCTACAATACGGTATGACATACTTAAGATCATAATGCAATTACAATACCTACCTCCACTACGAAACTCATGCCGAACTGTCACAAACTGTCTACGAACTTACATAATTGTCTACAATTTCCCTGCAAAGTATCTGACATCTCACGAATGCTATGAATTGTCAAGACTTGTCAGGAACTTCTGTCTTTGACTGCTACAGTATACTGCTACTACTTCACCATAAGCAGTGTACTATTTATTACAACATACTATTTAGTAGCTTACTCACACGCTCCATTAGTGACAGCTTTTAACATCAACACTAAACCAAGAATTCAGCATATTTTGGACTCTATGATCCATTATAAACAGACATGAACCGCCTACGAAGATTATGAATCACCTTCCAATCACTACAATGGAATAATAATAAAAAAAAACTACCACACTGTTATGATATTGTTTTAAATCAGTGACTACATGGTTATGGATAGTAGTTTAAATTTTTTTCAGAACCCTGACAAGTCAGACGAAACTCCTTATGCTTTATAAATGTGCAGGGCAGTGGTGGCTCAAACGATTGAGGCCGGGTTTCTGATCAGAAGGTTGGGGGTTCGAGCCCCAGCACCACCAGGTTGCCGCAATTGAGCCCTTGAGCATGACCCTTAACCGTGTCTGTCCCAGGGGTGCTGTATCCTGGTTGACCCTGTGCTCTAACCTCAGCTTCCTAACAGGGATATAAAAAAAAAAAAAAAAGTAATTTCAGTGTGCTGTAAAGTACATGCGACAAATAATTGAATCTTAAATTCCTTAAAATCTCCCTTTGATTTCTTATGATCTCAAAATTATAGTGTTTCAGGATCAGATTTAGTATTATTATGGAGCAGTGGCGTAATACGTCTGCCTGAAAGAAAACTGTTCCCATGACCTGTCCATCATAAATAAAATCAACACCCATACCATACAAAAGCACCATATGATGATATAACACGATTATATAACTTCAGTGATGATAAATCCATAAAGCACTCTGGGGAAATGTAGAGAGATGTTCTGCCATCTGTGCGCACTTCATAAATTGTGTATCATTAAAGCCGGTTTCAATCCAGTCCATAGTCGTGCAGAAGAACAAGTTGTGTAGTCGTGTTTATTTGATGACATGAATATCATCTTGTAAGAGACCTTGGTGCAAGGATTAATTTTTATCGCATTTTGTTACCGCTCTGACCTTCTGTCCTGTGAGAAATAACTCATAAGCCGGCATGACTGTGCAGCACCTCTGCTCAGCCTCGCTTCCGCAAAGCACAAAAGGTTAGAACAATGTTCCATTTATGAGCTGGGACTGTAGAGCTGACTATAATACTAAATATATAGTTAAATCTTTTCCTCTGTTCTTCACTATCATCTAACTGATGAATTGGCTCACTTGGAACAGCAATAATTCAATATAATGCTTCTCAGTGTCTAAAAAAAAAGATATTGCTTTCAATATTTAGTGTTTTTTTTTTTTTGATGCTAACACTGTTATAAAATAAACGCCCACGTTTAGTGTAGCATGAACAGCAAAACTATGTTCATGTTGAATTCTTGTATCTGATTGCTTAGTAGGTGTTAATTAATTTTCCATGATCAGCAGCTCTGACGGTTCCGCTGCAAGGCAAAGAAAAGAGTTTTAGTAATGAGCTTGTCCTAATATGTTTTTGTTTGTATAGAAACAACAAATTTATAAAGATTTTTTATGGCAGATATCCTACATAAAGTCATCCAAATAATGTAATGTTTACAGAATATTAATAAACATGCTACATTTTGCCATTTACCAAAGACAAACATATGAACGTTTTGCCTGCAAAATGAGATATATCCATTTTTTCAGTTTTATGCAAAACCAACTGTATTACAAGCTCTCGCTCACTCATTCACTCATCGTCTATGTCACTTAATCCTGTATTCAGGGTCGCGGGGGGGGGGCTGGAGTCGATCCCAGGAGACTTAGGGCACGAGGCGGGATACACCCTGAACAGGGTGCCAATCCATCACAGTGTATAACAAGCTGTTAATATAACAAGAATATTTTGTGCATGGATTCTTTGAGTCACAAGAATGTTAAGGCACAAATGCCAAAATATTTTATCAAAAGTTTTTTTTTTATATATATATATATATATATATATATATATCAGTGAGACTTCTGTTTGGTTTTGCAAAACGCTTCAAATCCACTTCCTCCTGTGTTTTTCACAATAGATAAGTCAATTGTGTTTGTAGCCATGTAAATATGCAGTTTAGCTCCAATAACATGTTGGTTGAGACTTAATAAAAATTATTTTCATTAAAATTTCACACTTTGGTTGGGTTTGTGTAGTGAGTCACTGGCAGCAAATTATAACAAAAAGCAAAAGGGACATTTGCACACAAAATATTTTTAATTGCAAAGATTGTTACAATAAAAAAAAAAGACTGTAGAAAAAGTTCTGCATCATTATGATGCATCATTAGCATTCCCCTGAAGAAGCCAAAGTCGTGTTATATCCTGTAAACTACCTGGCTTGCTAGTTCCCACTGATTTCCGCATTTCTCGCATCTTTGGGGTGGTAAGAGTAACTCCAGTTTGCCCAGGCTGAATGATTAATTCAGTATGTTTATAGAGCACCGAAGTTGTGAGGAACACGAGGCAGCAGTGTTAGTGTTAGAGAATCCATCCATGCCACATCAGCCTGAGCCTCCAGTGATGTCTCCAATTAAATGTCCTGACCTTAATCCTGCAATGGAACTCTTTAGTTTAATGATGCAGAAAGGAATGATTTAAAGGCTAGAAGGCACTGATAGCATGTGGTGGTGGGGACAAGAAAACTAAAGCAAGATTTCTGCTCTTAGTAGCATATGATAACCGAGGTTTTAGAAGCAAACCCGCTATTTTTGTATGCTAGCAAGTGGTTTCATGTAGACTGCATCGTGCTAGCCTTAATATCTTAATAAATGAAAAGAATGGACTTGGTACAGTACCTTGGCCTTTGTTCCAAATTTTGGCATAAAGTATTTGCTTTTTTTGTACGTTATTCAAATCCCAAGCTCATCTACTGTAGATAATGTTGATGTCGAGCAACGTGATCTGAAAAAACAGAAAAGCACAAAAATATTAATATAACGGAGACGCTGCTGGAACCTATCTCACAACCTGGAAGGTGTGCACAAACCCCCAAACACCCACTTATTCACTACAGCTAACTTTGGATTGCAAAAAGGAACCCGCAGAACCCCATCAAGCACAGGAACAACTTGAAAACTCTGGTCACACACAGACCAGAGTCGAGACTCAAACCCCCAACCCTTGAGGTGCGAGACAATGGCTCTAACCACTAAGCCACCACTTTGTACATCTTGATTTGGCAGTTTTATTCCAGTCGTTCTTGCAGAATTGCTCCAGTTTTATCAAATCATGAGGCGATCTCCTATGCACAGCCCTTCTCAAGTCATTCCACAGACTGCCATACTAAAATATTAATATACTTCTACTGTGAAGCCATTAGTTTCTTGACTTTGGTGCTTTGGGGTCATTTGTCACACTGGAAGGTGGAATATTTCCTCATCTTCAGCTGCAAGTTGTGTGCCAAAATAAATTGGTATTTGGAGCCTTTTGTGAGTTTCTCTATCCTAACCGTGCTGAAGAGAAGCAGTTCCATAGCATGATGCTGCCACCACCATGCTTAACCACAGGTGTGATGTTCTTTTGGTGATAAGCTTCCTTATCAACAAAAGGAAATATACCTTTTAGAAATATGCCGAAAGATTCCACCATTGTCTAATAATTTTCACCATGATTTAGGATGATTTTGGCAAGATGCTTTTAGTTCTGTGAGAATACGCTTCTGTCTAACCATCCTATCTAATTTCTTAGATTCATGACGAACACTATACATTGTTGTACTTGTACATTGAACAGTACTTGTGAGATATTTTTGCAACTTCTTTTAATATTGTTCTATGTCTCTTGCCTGCTCATATGATAAGCTTTCTTTTTGTCCTTTAGTCACTTTTTGGGGACGTCCTGTTTCTGGTAATGCTGCTGTGCTGTCTATTTCCTCTACTTCTCGAAGATGGCCTTCAGTGTTCCATGGGACATTTAATAGCTTGAAAAATCCTTTGTTCCAATATTCTGATCAATAATTTTTAACAATGAGACAAAAAAAGTCCTTACAGTTTAAGCTGTTTGTGGATCATGGCTTAAGTAGTTGAGAAAATCCAAGAATATCTCAAGAATGTCCTACTGAAACGGCTGATCCTTATTTCTGGTTCATCACAAACATTTCATGATGCCAGGTGTGTCATAATGACTTTTGAACGCGAGTTTGAATATGATTGAGTAATTCTGAACAGATTCACGTGCAGCACTATAAAAGGACAACCAGATTGTTACGAGGAGTGTTCAAGTCAAACCGGGACTACCTTTATTTCTCTATATAATCCACTGCTATACTAATGCACTTATCCCAGTGCTTCACTAGTGCTTGGTTACCATCAAGGTAGAAGGTTTTCTCAGTACACCTGAGCCATTATCAGCCTCCCTCATGTCTGAAACACTGACCTCCCAGGAACTCCTTTATTGGCCCAAACATATGGAAATGGCTTGGCAGGAAGTCAGGACCAAGTGAGGATGTGGGTTCAGTGCACAGTGTCCCTGAAGCAGACAGGGTTAATGGCCTTGCTCAAGAGCCCAACGGGGGCAAATTGGTGGACTGCCAACCTAAAAGCCTTAACTCTCTAAATTACCACTTGCCCCTTTTACATTTAGTTTATATCTACTACTATATATTGCAGCCATCTATATGAAAATGGTAAATATATTTATTAATGTTTTTGCTGCTTAAAAATATTTTATTAATTCCACTTACTGTGGATGACAGTATTAGTGGATTTAAAGTATTTGGTATTGATAATGTACAGAGACTCTGACTACACTGAAATATCAGTGCTGTTTCCTCAGTCTCTACATTAATCAGGATGTTTTTTTGTCTTTATCTTTTCTGAGCATTCTCACTTATCATCTATACCACTTTATCCTGTATACACAGGGGCCTGGAGCCTATCACTCCTATCACAGGAGACTTACTGTAGGGCACAAGGCGGGGTACACCCTGGATGGGGTGCCAACCCATTTCAGGGCGTATACACCCACTTACATGTATACACTCATTCACACACTACGGGCAATTTGGGAACGCCAATTTGGGAACGCCAATCTCCATATCTTCGGACTGTGGGAGGAAACCAGAGTTTGTAAGGAGAACATGCAAACTCCATGTAAACAGACTCAGACCATGGAGGTGCAAGGCAACAGTGCAAACCACTAAGCCACCATGCCACCCTATTCTGAGCATGTTTACTGTATATCAGCTCCCAGGCTGTGTGTTGATTGGTCGAGCAGGGGTCAGTTATAGACTGTGACAATACGCTGCTGTAACGAAAACACTTGTTTACATTGTGCTATGTAGGTAACATTGCTGAGAAAGGGGTAGCTCAATGGTTATGATGTTGGATTATGATTTGGAAGGTCCCAGGTTCAAACCCCAGCACCACAACCCTCAGATATACAATGTTAGTGAAGATGACAGTGTAAGTTGCTCTGGATATGGGCATGTTGCCTGTTTTATAAGGTGTTTCTTTCGTTAGCTACCGATCTGTCCGATTTGCCCTGCTGATACTCCTGCAGTATTGACTTTTATGATTATGGCACCTTAAATTTTTCAGACCGTGTCTCGTCATGCTTCTGAATGAATGTTTGTTATTGTAAAGAATAATGGATGGAGCAAAGCAAAGAGACAGCGCCAATCAAACATCCTGAAGGAACGGCTTAGACGGAATTGCGAAGGACTTAAGCCCGAGGGAGGGAGAGAGTGAGTGAATGCGAGAGAGAGAGAGAGAGATCTGCAGTGTGCTATTAATAGTCTTGGTAATGACTTGCTTACAAAACAGAGCAGTGGGATTACCAGTGTGTTACTTCTATCTCTTCTGCTAATACCAGTGGTATTGAGGCTTTGTGTTTGTGTATGTGTGTATGTGTGTGTTGGTTGTATGCTCACTTCTAGTAGTATGAGAGATGCACTTTAGCCACTACCTTGGCTATTTTCTTGCTGTTCCGTGATGGAAAGAAAAAATCTGTGATTCCTTGCTTGTGTGCGCTTTTACAGTAGTTTGTTATTCGCTACACATTTTGGCATTATTCAGTTCATTGCCGTTTCAGATCCGTCTAAACGGTGTTCGTATTTTCCCTGTAGACCTTCTAAATTCCTAGTTATTCTGAATACCCTGCGCCTGGCTCCAACGTTTAACCACAATCCAGAGCTAATTCTGATTCACAGCAACAATATTCTCGAAATCTGTTTGAAATTTCAGATATGTACCAACTCTGCCACTACATCCTGCTTATTTAACGAATACCTGTACGTATTAACACTCACAGCCGCAGCAGTCGAAGGTATTACCTAGCATATCAAAGTGTGAACAGTGCCTTATGCCATGTGATACAGTACATCCTGGCGGAACACACACACACACACACACACACACACACACACACACACACACACATATACACAGTCTGCATTCTATAGTGTGGCACCAGCTTGCGTGAGAAGAGCAATAATTAGAAGATCCATCCCTTGGTATTGTGAACAATTGCACATTCTTAAGAAAATCTCGCTTCTGCATGAGGGAAGATGGCAGCAAAAAAAAAAAAA
The DNA here is from genome assembly GCA_028565755.1 of Dinotopterus cunningtoni. NCBI lineage: Eukaryota > Metazoa > Chordata > Actinopteri > Siluriformes > Clariidae > Dinotopterus > Dinotopterus cunningtoni. The sequence continues at coordinate 20,445,978 of JAOTRS010000050.1, read as the reverse complement.
AAAAGCAGAATGCTTTTTCTGAATAGCATGGAGAGAACCTTACAGTAATTACCATCAGGCTCATGTCTCAGACGGAACAGCTTACTTTTTCAACAAGATAGAATGTAACATTAATGATCGGGCTATTTATGATTCTCAAATTTCTCCAGCCGCAATGATTTTCTGTAAGAAATTCGAGACCATAAGGGCTAAAATTTTGCAGCAGGCTGCCAGCAATCCATTATGGTCTACTCCATCCTCTAATGATGATAACCCAGGAGGTGCCATTATCTAAGAACATCTTGATGAGTGTAGTCCTGCTGGATATAATGAGCTCTGTACCTTTATTCTGTTCTCAAGACCCACCGGTTCTCAGGAGTTTGTGAAGCATAGCTAGCAGGTGTTGATTTATTTGTAAATACGTTTGTTAAAGTCGTGGAAAATACAGCCAAGCCTTATTAAATGCATTCATTACCGATTTGTTATAGTGACTAATATGTTTAATTGGCCAATTAATGTGAATAGGTTTGCTCAAAACAAGTAGGGCTTTAAATAATGTCAATTTAAATCTGTCAAAAAAAAATGTAAAAGCTCTACTGCCCTGAAAATATGCTTGCAATGATTTAAATAGTGAGCATAATATTTAAATATTCTCATTATGTTCTAAAATAAAATCTCTACTGATGGGTTTGGAATTTTTAAAGGGATCCAAGAATTCAGAATTTCAGAATTCCTGTTCTAGAACAACAACCTACTGTATGTCCTTTAGTCACGTTGATTGGGAAACTCTTGGGAAAATGGGAAATCAGAATTTGAACTTTTGATCTCTCCAGCTACTCTTCAATTTTCAATTAAAATTTTGGACAAATAGTTTTCGTCATTTCATCAGAGCGGTTTAAGCAGAAAATCAGCGCTGGTTAAAGTGGTAAATTACCTACTTCTTGCCATATTTGTTAGTGAGTCTAATCAGAAAAAAGTTTGCTTCCGTTTGCTAGGGAGCATAACGATTGGACTTTGGAGCAATGGAAGAAAAGTCATGTGGTCTGACGAGTACAGATTAACCCTACACCAGAGCAATGCATCAGAGGAAGAAGAGAAGTGTATGAAGTGATGCACCCACCACACTGTACATAGTGTCCAGTATACAAGCCTCTGGAGGCAGTGTGATCTGGGATTGCTTCAGTCGGTCAGGTCTAGACTCAGCCACGTTACAGTATGTGGCAGTAAAATGAAGTCAGCTGATGACCTGAATGTACTGAATGACCAGCTTATCACATCTACGGAGGGTTCCTTCCCTGATGGTGAGGGCATATTCCAGGACTCAAAAGGAGAGTGAAAGAATGCTTCTGGGAGCACGAGGAATCATTTTAACCCATGAACTGGTCACCACAATTTGTCGTGTAATTAAAGCTAAAGGTGGTCAAACATAATATTAATGCGTATTTATTAAATTATTTATTTTTTGGCAGGGACACAAATGGGAATACAATCAAAAAGACATTTTGGTATTTATTAAAGACAGGCAAGCAGTGTTAAATAAAAGCTTCCTACTACTATATGTTGGTTGTTGAAAAATAGTATCAGCAATACAGTACAGAAGTTATTGGTATGTGTGTCCTTGGGAACTCTCTATCGTTTATGGCATTTAGCAGATGCCCTTTTCTAGATCGATTTAAGTTCTTTCAGGCTTCGTCTTAGCAAAGTCTGACTTTTCTTCCTTCTTCAGGTCCTCAACAAATATATCCGACTAATTGCTTCTCATCCTCCAGAGCAAAATCCTAAGCATACAGTATGCTTGCTGAACTCGCATCCACTGTTTGACTTGGGACAAACCCTTGACGTATTCTAGCCCAGATGGCGCTATTGATGTGCGCGCACATGCTGTTTCAGAGGACAGACACGTCCACGTTAGAGTCAGATTTTTAATTATGAATGTGAATTGTTATATGACATGCAAATCATCCGATCTGATGAGAAATCGGAAGTGAGCAACGTGGCTGGTAATGTAACTCTATTGTGCCTATACTGTATCTCAATACACATGTGAGCAGTTGACGGTTAAGGGCCTTGGTGGTGCTAATCATCTGTTCATTAAGTGCTTTCAGATACTTAATTAAAAGAGTATACAGTATGTAAATAAACAATGATGATGATTATTATAATTGTTATTGTTTGTTGTTCTTTCCTATTAGCCAGATAATGTTGTGTAACTTTGTATAGTCACTCCTATTATCAGTTCTGGCAAGTTTTAATTATTAAACAAAAAAGGCTCAGTCAAATTGGGATAATTTTTTTTCTTCTTTTAATTATAAATTTTTAAAAACAAAATCCTTCAATATTGTCTGTTGGCAGTCATCTCTGGCGACTTAAACACTGGATCAGGACATTAGCGTGCGGCTAATAAAGTCTACAAAGTCTGGCCATTTATATCCACTGAGTCAGACTCAAAGTCACTAAGATGGATGTTATTTTAATGCTCAATTATCCTGTTATTCCTTCCTGCTACCACACAGCACATCTACTCCATTCTGCCCCAATCAGACATTCTCTACTTCAGATATTATTGCAGTCATTACAGCTAGAGGTTTGTCTGGTTTACACTAATGCCAGCAAAGTGCCACATGCCACATTAGCTGCAGAAATAATGCCCAGACATCTGTACTAACATGATTTCAAAGCTTTTATTTAATGTTATTCACAAATGAGCTCTAAACTAAGAACATAAAGGTAAAAGCTCTTAGCTAGTCTTGGGATTTTAAAGGTTCATTCGTCATGATTAGCGCTCTTATATATACGAGTGCCGTTCAAGTTCAAGTCGAACTGGGACTTTTGATCGCCTCTCAGTTATGAGAGTGATTTCTCTAATCAGTCCCCTGCTACACTAATGCCTTTATCGCAGGGTTTCACTAAGGCTCAGAAAGTTTTCTCAGTGCGCCAGAGCCATGTTTGGACTGCCTGCTTCATGTTTGAAACACTGGCCTCCCAGGAACTCCTTTAATGGCTGTAACAGGTGGAAATGGCTTGGAACGATGTTATGGCTGTATGGGGAATGTCATGATAAATCCCAGACGAGTTCCTGTTACTTGCAAGTGGTGTTCGTGAATGATCACACTGACAGATGCATCTCTTCTGCAAGTCTTTAAATGGTCCAGGATCAGGCCTTTCACTCGTTGAATGTTCACGGGAACGACTCCAGCGGGCTCCTCGGCCATGATCATCATTCACGGACATACTGCGTTCTTTAAAGCGTTTGCACCAATCGCACGTTTTACTGCAGCTAAGTCTCATCAGCGTACTGTGCTTGTTTTATACCTTCATTCATGAGAAAGATGCAGATGATAAAACTGTGTAGTATTTGTTGAAAGATCACATTACCTCACAAATAGATCAATACCTACTACTGTTGATAGGATCCAAATACGCAATCCATCCCACTACTCCACTCATCTCATTAGCGGATTTGACATCTGTGGTCTTCTTTCATTGCTAAGACAACATTTTCATAAGATGTTAAAACAGTAAATAGCGTGACTGTAGGCTCCTTTACAGTATATCACGGGAAGCGGGACTTGCTTTCACAACCCGAGCATGAGGACAAGCGTCAACAGATGGCTACATCACTGCTCCCGCCTCAGCAGTTCTCCATTTATCTTTAGCTGTCTCTTGGCAAACTATGACATATTCACTTGTGTTTTTCTATAGTGGACACCAACCATGACTCTTTGTGTTAAAGGATGTCGCCAGCAGTGTGAAAAAATAAGGGACGCTTTCCAATCACACCCTAAACTCTAATACACGATAATCACGTGCCATGTGCTCCATCTTTTAGACTCTGACTTGAGTATATGTTTGATTTATTTCCAGAGACAAGACCGTATCCCTTCTTGAATTCACTCCACTACCTTGAGAAGCTCTTGCATTTTACAAGCAAACTTGAAGTCTGTACGATTGAGTCTCCGTAACCATAGCGATGGTGAGGTTGCCATGCAAGCACACACAGCACGTCCCCTTCATTTTTTCATCCATTCCTATGCTTTATGCATACTGCACACCAGTATGTGTATGAGAATGCATAACAAATTGTATCTTTTACTGGACAATCCTGTATTTTAAGGCAACTCTAAACCTGGTCTTAGTATTTTTACCTTAGCTTATTTTGTTTTGCCTATTCTACCAATAAAATTAGGCTCTTCAAGAATGATCAAGAGTGTTTAGTTTGTTGCAGAGGAAGCTTGCATTACATGCATTCTATCAAGGTCATTATCACTCACTCACTCATCGTCTATATCGCTTAATCTTGTATTTAGGGTCGCCGGGGGCCTGAAGCCTATCCCAGGAGATTTAGGACACGAGGCTGGGTACACCCTGGACAGGGTACCGATCCATTGCAGGGCACACACACATACACACTCATTGACACACTATGGGCAATTTGGGAACGAAAATTAGCCGAATCTGCACGTTTTTGGACTGTGGGAGGAAACCGAAGCTTGATGGGATTGAAAGCCACCAAGCACGGGAAGAGCATGCAAACACCATGCCCACAGAGGCGGGAATCGAACCTGGCCTGGAATCAAACCCGGACCCTGGTGGTGCAAGGCGACAGTGCTAACTACTAAGCCACCAATACAAACAAGGCTCGATGAGATACAGTACAGTATCACTGTTTTAAATACTGATAATTACTGAAGCTGTACGATTTAATTGTTTGATGGGCTTTTTTTTTTTTACTAGATTCAAGATCGAGTCCAGCTTTTTAAATGATTGACACAATTTTGCAAACATTAAAATGAACTTATGCGTTAAAAATGTACCCCAGCGTTTTCAGAAACTAGAAATCGCTTTCATCTCCAGCAAATACATGTGTTTTGCAAGAGTATTACTTCTTCTGCTTTTGAGGTTACATTCGATGCGATGCCACCAACTGCTGAAGACTTTTTTTTCTGCAGAAGGAAAAAAAAAGATTATTGCTTTGTATGTGATGTGACAATAAAAAAAAAACACAAATTGCACAGCATTACAATACTTACTAGATAATTTTATTCATTTTTAATGCTTTAAAACCTCTAAGACATATACTGTAGCTGCTTGAAATAAATCAGGAAAAAAACGAATAAAATTGAAATGAATTGAAAATCACAATGCTCTAATTAAGAATTGCCTTGAATCAAATACTCTACCCATGATTCCCAGCTCTAATAATCACAGTTTGAAATGTCGCAAGTAAAAATTGGACTTTGTTCACAGTTTGCCAAAATGTCATGAATGCATAGATTTTTGTCCACTGTAGTTAACGGCTACGAGACTTCCTGATTGTGGATATGAATAGAAAATGGTGACTTTCTGCCTGGAGATTTGCTTTTACGTTTTGTAAACGTATAGGTTGCATCCATCAAAGTCCATACAGTATAATGAATGCATGGTTAATATGTTTTTGCTGGAGGTTTAAGTGGATATTAATCTGGGGGAAGGTGCATGAAGACCTGTTGGTGTTCATGTTCTTGCCCAGGTTACCATGGTGATGTGGGCTGCATTCACAAGCTTGCTGTGCTCGATATGTCACACTCCGTGTGTGTGTGTGTGTGTGTGTGTGTGTGTGTGTGTGTGTGTGTGTGGTATGTGGGTTGCACAAAGGTATTCACTGTTGCTCATCCAATTTCACACTGATATGCATGTGCTACACAATGTCCATTGTCCACTGATTCTCCTGTCAACAACAGCGATGCAATCTATCACACCCCGTATAGACTCAGACCGTCTGCAGGTTCAGTATTCATTTTCAAATTTTTCATCTCCTGAATTTCTTATTGCGATGGATTTCCATGGACTGGCTTACACCCAAAAACCATCCTAGGGCTCATATGCTCTCCCGGACAAACACCTCACCTTATTTTAGACCCACCACCGAGCTCTGCGCATACTGTATCCTGTTAGCGGATCATATATTGGATTGCAAGATGCCACAAATGAAAAGAGGGATAATCTAAATTATTCTACTCGACAACAGGTCAACAAATGAAATTTATGAAATGAAATTTGCCACTTTAAAATTTTTATATATACTTTTTTTTTCTCCCCCCCCCATATTCCTATATTTCTATATTTTGTAATATTTTTATTATGCCCTTATTTGTACAGTTTATTTTACTA
>JAOTRS010000050.1:20409604-20422627 GCA_028565755.1 Dinotopterus cunningtoni | reverse complement strand
TTGTAAATGCTTTAAGGATTTTTTTCAATTCAGATCAAATTGCAATGCAGAAAAATTCAAACATTTTTATTGCAACAAGTTTTTTTCAGTTCATGTAATTCAACCTGCTGTTTTGCTTTGAGGAATTTTGGCACTAATATACTTCCATACATATTAGGCTAATTGGAGTTCCCATAGTGTGGTATGTGTGTGTAACCTGTGAAAGTTTCTGTAAAATTCCCATATCCACTTTATCTCAGAACCACACAAAAAGACTTAATTAAACCTAGCCTGAAATGTTTGAGGAAGGGAAGTCTTTTTTTCCCTCTCTGATTTTGTATGGCCGATTCTCCCTTGCCAGACATCTCTCTATTATCACGCGACAGCTAACAACCAGGGATTGCAAAAGCTATCATATGCATCCCCCAAGACATGTGATTCCATCTTTTTAAACTGCTGCTCACGCAACCTAACACGCTCAGAGGAAAGTGCTATTCACCCACTTCCACTTTCCACTTCCTGCGAGAACACGCAGACAGCTATGTTTGGCTAGTGTCGCTGTGATTAATGGGGGAAAGGGAGAGATTCTGCCACACCTCCTCCTCTGCGAATATTCACAATCTTGCTCCCTTGGACACCCGGCTATGGACGGATTTGGTATCATTGGGACTCAACCTCAGGATCTCCAGGTTCTTTTCTGTTGCATTATTAAGGGCATTTTCTCGGTGTGCAGCGGGGCAGTTTTCTGGTTTGCATAATGGACAGTATCTGCCATTCTAACAAGTTTTTTATTCTTACATGATTCACTGCCAAGACTAGTCTGATGATATCACAGGTAAAGATCAGGTAGAGGCTGTCCAGAGTCAAGTCTAGATGACCCAAGAGGATGTATGTATGTATGTACAGTATGTATGTTTGCACTCATGTATGTATGATTACTCTCAATCCTTATTAAGCAAAATACTCATTATACTGAAAAGTTGCTTAAAGGACTTGCAGTGGCTCTGTAGTTTTGTAGTCATGTAAAACAAAAGCCGGAACGCATCAACAGGACGTCCGGGTTAGAAGTTATGCTCTGCAAATTGATATTTCTTGTTATAATTTGTGAATTTTCCAGTGATTCTTTGACAAAATGCTAAGGGTGCATGTGAACACATATTTTTTTTCCTGAGCTGTAATTTGTTTTAAAAACAAATGTATAGCCTATTTGCAGCTATAAAGCTTAAGAAATAGCTGTATTTCATTCGTTTTTGTCAGGTACAAAGACACAGAACACAGTCCTGGAAGAGGCTGCTAAGCAAGAAAGACAGGAACAGACCAAGAGATGCACTGCTGAGCTAGAAGTGAGAGAGAGAGAGAGAGAGAGAGAGAGCATAAACTTAACTTTACTGTTTTCTTGTTATTTGCTGACATCAAACTTGAATAGGAGAGAACACAAGCTGACCTAATTGCTGCTCCTGCAATTCGTTCTCATAGTGTGTGTGTGTGTGTGTGTGTGTGTGTGTCCAGAAAGATAGTTCTGCTTCATTCTTTTACCGAAGTTGTCAACATCGACAGGTACTTGGACATGATGGGTAGGCGGGGTTTCGCGTCATTTTGTGGGGTCCTAAGCTAAGTTGTGTAATGCGCATTTAGGCATTTAGGGCCATTTGTCTCTTCATATTCCTCCCTTCAAAACCATGAATGAACTGTGATTTTTGCCTGATTACTGCCAGACCTGTGGAATCAAGGAATCACATACTTTACTGAGGAATCATTTAAGTGTGACAATTATGCAGAAAAATGTAAATAAATCAAGAAGGGGGCACATACTTTTGCATGGCACTGTATATACAATAGATAGATAGATAGATAGATAGATAGATACTGTAGACACAGACAGACAGACTAAAATCCAATAATAATAATGCTATGCAACACTTCTGTTGCGTTACAACAGTTTTTGTGTTGTTTAACTTTTAAAAGTGTACGATAGTGGGAATGTTAAGTAAAGGAGAAAAGTGGTAGGAAAAAAATTGCACCTAAAAATAGTGGTTCAAAGGAAAAAAATCTCGAATGTTTAGGAGCGATATTGGCTTTAATAGAGAGTTTAATAATGATAAACTGCAAGGCTAAAATACCATCCAGACACCAGCTCAAGAACTTTAAAGCAACACTAATGAAGCCGGCTTGTGCCAGACCTAATCAACTGAACAACCTCTTCCTGTATAACATTACTGTGTTACACTCTCCCTCTCTCTCTCTCTCTCTTCCTCTAGTGGTTTCACCCAACACAGTTCTGATCATAAAACTATTTTAAATAATTTTAATATTTATCTTCAGCAAGCGTTTTATCCTGCTCGGCCTGACGGTGGATCCAGAGTCGTTCCCCCGGGGCACTGGGAGCGAGGTGGAAATACAACCTTAATGGGATGCTTGTCCATCACAGGACAGAGTGAAAACGTTCAGTGCATCCATAAACAGGGTTTAAAGACATTAGCATTCAGGACATTTTTTAAACTCACCCTCAAACTCTGCGCTGTCCTGAATAGAAAATATTTCCCATAAAAGATCAATCAGAAATCTCTTATTGCTCATTGATTTATTTAGTTTTTTATTCTGCAAACACAAGCTTATTCGAATTTCATTAAAATTCAGATGTAGCTGTAGCATTTGCACATTTCTTTCCTTTTTTTTTTATTCATGCATGGATTTAGTAGGTGCTCTTACTATTATTGTTGTATTTTTTATTTTTATTTTTTATGCAGTTCACATTGATGGAGCGATTGGGCCAGAAAGTTGGGAGGTACATACTAAATTGGCCGTACTAAATTTTGCAAGCCCTCCCAAGAAACTTATATTGAAACTTTCGGCCGGGTCTCCTGAACACAATGGAATAAAAATAACCCTGGGGGGAAAAAAAAATTAAATTCAGTTTTCAAAGATCTGTTTAGTACCCGTGCCGAACCACTCCGTTACTCTGACTTTTACCTTGCTCGTTTTAGGTCTACTCAAAAAATGAGACACAGGCTCAAAACTGCTCAAAAAACAAGACACAGACATGAAGAGCTCGAAAAACTCTAATACTTTAGGTTAAAAAAAACAAAAAACAAAACATCAATCAAAAATAGTTCACCCCTTGAAAAATGGACCTGAAACACTGCAACAATCACTCCATAGACTTTAATTGAATTTGTAGAGTGGACACACACTGTAAAAAAATGCTTTTGGACCACTTTGGTACAATGGAAAAACTGCCATCTAAGTTTTTTTTTTTAAGTTAAGCCCTTTATTTGTCACATATACATTACAGCACAGTGAAATTCTTTCTTTACATATTCCAGTGTAACTGGGGTCAGAGCGCAGGGTCAGCCATGATACAGCGCTGCTGGAGCAGACAGGGTTAAGGGCCTTGCTCAAGGGCCCAACAGTAGCAACCTGGTGGAGCTGGGGACTGAACCGCTGACCTTCCAATCAGTAACTCAGTGCCTTAGCCTTCTGAGCCACCACAGCGCATGGCAGCCTTGAAGCCTCCTCTCTTAAACGGTCCAAGAACTAAAGCTCTTCTTCTGATAGAATTAAAAGAAACATAGGAGTGCTGTTGGATTTGAAGTGCATCCTGGATACATTCTCTATGTCGCTCAAGAAAAGCAATGCCCAATTACGCCGCTTCTTAATGATTCATGCAGGAATTGTATCTTGTTTCAGATAAAGTAAAAGTCGAACTGAATACAAATACAATTCATTTGGTGGAAAAAGGCAATTCACTGAATGGGAAAGGTGTCCTTAATGGACATCCATTTTCCACCACTGTCTGCATTTACAATGCAAGGATAAATATTTTAGAAAAAGGCCAGCTCTATGACGCACGCATATGACTGCTTAGAGAAATATCCACTGCTACGCCCAGTTAGCAATACAGACTTTGAGAGAGCTGCACTGCAAGCGAGTGGCCATTCCTCTAGAGAGCCCTGCTGTAGAGTTGTACCTGTGTGGTCGTACCAGAATCCAAGAGTACATTTGCAATACCGGACAGATACTTCTTAATGGTATCAGTTTCCACACATCCCTAGGCATGATGTTTTCGAAGCTAGTGTGTGGAGCAAGGTGTGGGGTGTTTGAAGCTAGGGAGTGGAACAAGCATGATTTCAGTGAAATAGGATACAGGAAAAGCACAACACTCTCGAAGCCAGGCGGTAGCACCAGTGACATCACAACATCGAAACCAAGCGGGGGCACTTGCATGACATCCCTAAATCTAGGGGGTTTTAAAGTGCAAGGGGGTGTGTATGGCTTGGGCAGAGGAGGATTTGTCTTAGAGAGAGCAGGGTTAACCTTAATCTCAACATGGCACTGTGCGTACAGGTTGAGGCATTCCTGGAACAGGGGTTTCTGATGAAAAACACTAACAGCAATTACTTTACTTTGCATGAACATGAAAAAAAACCTTACCGAACCTGTGCTGTGTGGACCTCTATTAAGGACTGTGGTCTCTGGTCAGGTCATTTTTGCAACATCTTTGCTGTTAGCACGGAGCTGCCGATTCCACCGTAATAAGTATGTTTTGGGGTTTGATGTAAAATTCTCTCATTAGCAATTTAACCCTCTGTATTTAACAAGTAAGGTCGGCTCCTGTTTGAAACCGACCAGTGCTAGAAACAACGGCATTTGACATATGAAGCGCTCACTGTCAAGAGTATTGATTATTAAGCTGAAGATCTCTGAAGAGAGCTTCAGCTGTGTATCAGAATGAAAGACATGAATGACTATTAGTTAACAAGCTGAAATCCCACTTGCAGAGAGAATCTTTTTAAATTAACTTCAACTGCGCAAAGTGCAATCAATAACAAACACGTCCTGAAGGCGGGATATTTTCATTAGAGTCATAAGTGGTTACATACAAAAAAGTTTTTATTGGTTGAAGAGGTGGCATACTCTCTTTCACATTTGAATCACAGCGACACATCCTGGGCATCTGTGAACTCATGCATGCGAAAGTGGATGAATAGTGCTTACCTCTAAGTTCATTATGCCACTTTCTGATGTTGCATGAGCAGAGGTCCACAAAAAGAAAAAGTCATCTGGCTTAACATGCCTAAGAGGAAGTTTTTGCTTTCCCTGGTTGATAGTTGTCCCATCTAACTGGAGGGTGGAAACTGGGTAAGACTAAGTTAGGAGAAAAATCACTGGGTAGACGTGTGTGGATAAAGTTTTTTTTTTAGTAGTATTTATTTGTACAGCTGTTGACATAAACAGAAGTAAAGTTGAACCGGACTAAAGTTTCAGTTTTCCAGGAAAATATAGTTGCAAGCACAATAAGCGGGCCCAAGCACCCTGTGATATCGCCAACCGGTCATTCGGAAAGACAGTGGGCTCATTTAAAGGGGACACACCGATATCATTATAACATACTTTTAACTTCCAAAAAGCCCCAGATGCTGGAAAAAAAGCATTACATTATGATGTCACTTAGTATGATATCACTCAATGTGATTTCACACCTTAAACTTATGCCAAAAAGTTATTAACTACACTTTGGCATAAGTGTGTAAGGCGTTGTCACAGCTGACCCGTTTGAAATATCAAAAATCCCTCCGCAATTTTGCATCCTTAATGTACTGTGATCACATAGGCCCGGTTTCTTGCCTATCGTATAAATCTCCTAGGAGAAGTACATCAAAATTCTCATAACATGCAATGCGAAAGCATCCTAATGGCAACAGATTCCAACTTGTCTGCCAATTTTCATGACCTTTTGAGCATGTTAAGTCTTTTAAAAAGCCCTGAATGTGGAAAAAAAATCTTTAGAAGAAAAGGGCCCTCACACACTATGATGACATAGGGTTGATGTTATAGTTGGGCCCTAATTACTAAAAAGATTTTTTGGCTCAGTGGTAGGTGTTTCGCCTGCCATGTGAAAAGCCCTGGTTCGATTCCCAGCCAGTGCCCAAACCCCAGCCACTGGATACAGTGCTGGTCCCAAACCCAGGTTAAACGGGAAGGTTGAGTCAGGAAGGGCATCCGGTGAAAAACCTGTGCCAAGCTTGTATGTGCGGACCAAGTGTCCGCTGTGGCGACTCCTTGCCGTGAGCAGCCGGAAGACCAACAACAACATACAAATTTGAATTGCAGTACACCCTTAAAGTACCTATTGTAATAAAAAGAAAAGTCAGAGTGTAGCAATTGTGTATACTGTAAGTTATAATATATAACCTACAACAACGCAGGGCTCACCCGGACCAAAAAGCAACCTGTCCAACCGGATTCTATGGAAAGTCATAAATGGCCATGATAGAAAGGCACCAGAACACCTGGGCAAAAAGCCCTAGAAGAGGTACCTACACAGTGTGTAGTTATTGTGTGTGTGTGTGTGTATAGCCCGGATTTAAATTTAAAGAATATCCTTTAATAACCTTTTCCAGAAACCCCCATGGGGACCATAAGAATTTGGATTGCTCTAGGAGGTGAAGTCACAATACAGCACCGAAAACAGACACTCAAATCTGACATTTAGAATAATCTTTCAGGGACAGAACACAGGGAACCTGAAACAAGGGCCTCAGTGAATCCTCGGCACAGCCTGGCACAGAGGGGACTTACTCTTACCATCCCGGGGCTGATTTAATAAAACACCCCATGATTTTCCTCTTATACCACAACAACCTGCCAAAGACAATACATTTTATTTAGTTATATAAAAGGGGATCTCTTATACAAAGATAATTTTAGTCACTTGCTTAGGTTTTCAGTGTGCAAAAAAAGAATAAAATAAAATACATTTCTGCTTTTTGCATTGGTCAGGGTTTTAACAAGCCATTTAGATTTCCCCACTACTGTGACCTCATATAACAGGACCCCCACCCCTGCCTTGTTGCTTTCTGTTTAGCAGTAGTTCATTTATGTAGACACTGAAACAGCACATTTGAATGAGGAGTGAAGGGAGAGACTTTGATGTATAAATGAGATATAAATGATCTGATAGATATTTCACCTTGAACATTAACAGACACACTTTGAGGGAGCTCTGAGACATTAAAAACCTGTTAAAGAAATAGTAATATATGGGACCTTTAAAGAATCATGTCATACTGTAACTTGTTCCATAAATGTAAAACAAACTAAACAGTCTTTACCATGCCCATAATGACCCAAAAACAACATGTTTTTTAGTCTGAGATCAGGTGGATTATTGTTACCATAGAAACTGTAACTTATTAGAATAAATGCATTATTATAAAGATGTGATTTGAGTATCTATAACAGTCAGAGCTACCATTGTAAAAAAAATCATTCATACCTTCTGACCAATCAGGTGAATGGGTGGAGTCAAGGATTGCAGTGGACCAATTTGAGATGTTGTGATCTTTATGATGTTGAGTCCCGAACACATGAATTCAATTATATTACATGTTACTTAAAAGCTTTAACACCTGAACATTGAGAGCATATCTCTTATACACTCATAACACACCCCTACTGAAGGTGTACCTCATCCTGTCAGTGTCACTGTATTTTTATTTTTATTTTTCTAGTTCATTTGTTGAAGATACTTTTTCACATGGACATCCACACTGATGCGAGGGCAGTTTTGGATGGAACTTCCAGAGTGTGTTGTTACTGTATGTAGGAGGATGAGCTGGATAATAATCTCCCAAGGTTTTGGAGATTTAGGTAGAGGTGAGAAAACAGCAAAAAAAAAAAAAAAAATTCTATAAATTGATCTATAACACAGTCCCGATGCAGACCCAACGAAAATAGTTCAGGAGATGGAACCAAGTGCCAGAGCGGAGCCGTGCCTTTTTAATCATGGGCCGCTGCGGTTTGTGTAGCAGAGCCTGCATATTATACCAGCAGCCCTTGCAGCTCATTCAATCCAATGAAAATTAATTATCTGAATGCAGTTAATCAGACCAGAAACAAGCTACAGGGATGGAGACATTCACTTGGGAAGAAGAAAGTTTTAACGTTAAAAGAAAAAGGCGGATTGTTTTTTAATTATGTGTATACATTAGAAATCTACCACAATATAAAAAAAAAATCCATAATAATGATTCACAGTATACAGCATGTGCCTTAATCTAAAACTATATATAAAACACAAAGTTTAAAATCCTTGCTTCATGTTATTGGTGAGTGTTGTGGGCATTGCCTGTTGGGACATGGGTGTGTGTCAACCATAACCTCATACACACCCAGACTGGAGAACAGACATCTACATGGTCACCCAGCTGATAGCCAAATCAGGCAGAGCCTGGGCTTTGTGCATTGTCTGATCGATACACACAATTGTTTTTTTTTGACGAGCAGGAATCTTTTTCGGTGCCGGTGGAAACAGGTGTGTTATGATCTCTCTGCCTCTGTATGTGTGTGTGTGTGTGAGTGTCTCTGTCTCTCGTACTGTAGGGATAACAGAACTGCCGAAGTCTATTATTCTCAATACTATATCCCTGTGTGTATTCTTGCCACTTCTATATGTAAGCAAACACACCACCCTCCGGCTCAGTGAAGCTACCTGCTTACATAAGACGCTCAAACAGTATATTTCTTATAAGCCTATGCGCTTGTTAGAGAATGTGGTAGGCATGAATCTGACATATGCCTTACAAGAGATGAAATCTTAACACCGGTTGACTGAGTGCTGTTTAATGGAGTCTCGAGATCAGAGCTTCATTTAACTCCCACTCTCGTTCTGCCTCCCTCTCGCTCTCTATCAGGGGAAGTAGGTGAGGAGCTCGGCCCCCCTCCTTCAGTGGATGAGGCTGCCAACACATTGATGACTCGCCTTGGCTTCCTACTCGGAGACAAAATGAGCGAGGGCCCTCCGGAGCTGCACTACAGCATGGAGGAGGCCGAGGACACGCAGGTAGGACACTTCACATCATTTCACTTCGAGAGACACTGGGGATGTTTAAAGACGGAACAGAGCCGACATGGTGATTTGTTTTAGTTTTACTGTTTTCTTTTTGTTGTTTTTTGTTGTATTGTTTTAAATACATATATGTATTTAGGAGTTGACAAGTTTTACGTTAATAATAATTTTCTGGGAAAAATTCTGCGTATTCAGAGTCGGATTATGTACAGTACACGCGTAATTCATAGCAGACTGTGTAGTTCACATGTTGAAGGGGGCCACATGAGATAAGTTTAAATAGACACATTTAATCTCAAGCACTTTCCTTTAAGCCAAAAAAAAGTGTTGATTGTTTAAAAGCTTGTAAAATAGCGCTTGATCCAGCTTTTTCTATTTATCTCAGTACTGTATTCATATTTTTTTATTATGGTCTGTTTTTATTAACTGTCTCTATTAATATTCTAAAGTGTTGAACTGATAAAATAGTGAAACGTTTTTTTTTTGTTGTTAAGATTGATGCAAAAAATACACGTCCCTTGCTCAAAGTGATACCTGATCTGCTATTTGCTTACAGCTGTAAATAATTATGGTTTATTTTAAATCGCATTATACACTGCCTGGACCAAAAAAAAGTCGCCATTTCAGAAGGGTCAAAATCATTGCGCTGCATCAAGCCAGGAAAACAACTAAGGAGATTTGAAAATGACCTGAACTGGGTTAAGAACCCCTTAGAACATTATTAAAACATGGAAGGTTTTAGTGCTGAACCGTCAACTTTGTGGAAGAAATGTGGTCGGACAAAATCCTGAACCGGGATGACTTAAACATTTAGTGAAGTTGCATGGTAAAAAAATCTACAGTAAAAACCAGAGCTATGTTTAATAGTGAAAGTAAGAGCATTTCTTTACACACACAATATGATGAGAACTCACAGGATTGGGACTAAACAGATGTGTGTCAATAAGAATTGTGAATTTGCTAGGGAGAATAAGGATTGGATTTTTGATCAGTGGAAATTGAAGGTCATGTGATCTGAGTCCAGACTGACCCTATTCCAGAGCGATAGGCGTGTATTTTGTGCATCACAAAATATAAAGAACGTCTCTACGACTGTCTCTTCTGACCATGAGGGAAAAATCTTTAAAGAAACAACACAGACAACACAATTAATGAATAAATTGATTGACCGTGCTAAGTTTTTTTGTATTAAATATTGGCTTCAATGGCTTTCAATAGTAGCCAGAAACATGTATTTCTAGATGGAATATCGGTTACATCATACTGTACATGTCAGATAGCGGCGCCAGACTTAATGCTTAAATTAAATGAATTAGATTATCATTTAAAGAAATGAGAAGATATGTTTTACTGCGTCAGGCTGCAACGTGTCTAACGATACAAGTTAAAGATCGGTTGTTTATGTAGCAATCTCAGCAGCAACCTCATTTCCCCTCTCGTCTGTTATATTAGTATACCAGTATCAGCAGACCGACCATCTGTCAACATCTGCACCTGTTTCTTACTGGTTCCTGCCTTAAATTAGATGCTTTTTTATGCTTGAATGATTCATAGGGCACTGTGTGGCTTAACAAACTCTAAAAAAACATTTCTCTAATGTTTATAAAACCGCCCAGGTGCTGTGAGAGACAAAAGAAGTCCTTCAGGAGGCCTGGAGATTTATTGCTCAAGACTACATAAAGTCTGGAAGCAAAATATGAAAAAATGAGGCTGGACTCAAGACTTGGGCACAGTACTGTACAAGTATCGATCAGAATCGTGCGTAACCTAACCACACGCCTCTGTTTTAAGTTATTACTGCTCCCGCATAGTGTCTGCTTCTGAATAGTGTTAAAACCTGAAGTTTAGTATTAAATCCTCATGATGTGCTCGTAACTCAATTCTGCATACGGCCTTTAATAAATATTTATTAGCACTTCATTGATTTACGATTTCAGGTCTGTTCATTTCCCTCCACTGTCACTTGGCTTGTGTTTGCGCCCTGATGTAAAACACTTGGTGATTTTATTGGAAACGAAAGGTCCTATATAAATAATTATTTCCGTGACAGTCAGTAACTCCAGGGAATGAATAGGGTGAAGGGAAAAAACTGAGCCAAGATGGAGGAACAGAGCAAGCCCTGTCACAGTGTGTGACAGCCGTTTAGGCTGAATGGGCTGCACAGAGCCAGAGCCAGAACTCCTGCTCTCTCTCGCTCTCTTTTTCTTTTTCTCACTCATCGACGGATGAGCGCTCTGTATGTGTATAAAAATTTAAGTCTAACCATGCCTTTATGTCATCTAGACATGTTAACAGAGCCCTGATAGAGTAACCTTCCTTCTGTTTTAACTGGACATAAATCTGACTAGCCATCTATGATTGATCAAGGTAAGGCGTCCACGACAGAATGGGAAAAAAATATTAGGAATATTTCTTGTAAAACAATATTTCACTGTTAAAAAGCAGCGTAAAGGGAATAATCATAGCCAGAAAATTTATGACAGAATGTAAGATTTTTTTAACCTCAGTCGTCATTCAAAAAAACTAAACACTCCTTAATGCATTTAAAAAAGTAAAAAAACGTTGAAAACAGTGAAACCTCGGATTGCAAGTAACGCGGTTTGCGAGTGTTCCGCAAGACGAGCAAAGATTTTTAATAAATTTTGACTTGGAAAACGAACAAGTCTTGGTTTACGAGTACCGAGTATCATGTATCATGCATGCGCTTCTTGTTTTGACGCCGAGCATCACGTGATCACAACTGAGCCAACGGTTTTTCTTTCTCTTGCGCTGCGGAATTGTGGGTAATCGTCTTCCCTGCTGGTTCTTAGTGCGCGTTTCTTACTGACATAATCAACATCCGTGCACGCGTGTACTGTTTACTATAACACTGTGACCACGTGTGTGTGTGTGTGTGCGTAAAACATATTTTATTTTGTGTTGGAAAGCGTGTGTGTACAACGCGCATGTAAAGCAAAAGAAAGTCTCATTAAAGAGGTTAAAGATCCATTTTCTCCCTCTCTCTGTTTCAGCCTGTTGTTACGTACAGCCTGTCGCACTCTCGCCTTTACACCCCCACCCACACCCCCTCTCGGCTTCTCACACACACGCACACACACTGCTCTACACAGAAACACTGCTCTGTCGCAATTCTTTTCAAAGGTAAAGTGCAGGTTTATTCGTTTGTTTGTTTTACTTTACAGCAGTGATTCTGTTAGAATGCGCTTGCGCAAGTGTCATGAGCAATGTTTCTTGCTAATTTTTTAGACAAAATCTTTCCGTTAATGTGTGTGTTTGCATTCAAATAAGAGAGGAGACAGGTTTACTGTGTAAGATGAGAAGGGGGAGACGGGAAGGGCTGAGTCCTTCTCTCCTTTTACTTTAGATTCACAGACATACACACACACACACACACACACACACAAACACAGACACACACAGCGCCTGTGCGCATAAACGGAAACACTTATCTGTCTGGACTTATTTTTACTTTTGTTAAAGGTAAAGTAAGGTTAATTTGTTTGATTTTTACTTTATATTTTGTATTAATTATTTTTATGTATTTATTTTTTTGAGCTGTAGAACGAGTAATTTAAGTTTCCATTATTTCTTATGGGAAAATTTGCTTCGATTTACAAGTGTTTTGGAATATGAGCCCACTTCCGGAATGACTTATGCTCGTAATCCAAGGTTCCACTGTATTATAAAAACTATAAATCATCGCACTACCTGTCTGGCCCTCTAACAATATAAAATAATATTTACAACACACTTTTATTTGTTTTTTTTTTTCTCACATTGTGTTTGAGGTCTGTTTTCCGCATCGGCAGGAGGAGGCTTGTCGTCTCCACACTTAAAAAAATCACAGTGTATTCATGTTGTCAAACTTTAACTGAACAACTGTACAAGTAAATAGAATAAATTCTAATGAAGCAGCACAATATACAGTACACTACGGTTTGATCTGGCAAAACAATATTAATAACTGAGCTGTAAAGAGGCACAAATGTACCACCGGGGCTGAAGGACCTTTAATCCAAAAGGTTCAACCGCAGGCTCATCCAGCTCGTTCAACCGAATGTCTTTATTAGGTGTACACGTAACAGTTGAAATTTGAAGATCTAAGAAAATTAGATTTTTTAAATATATTTTAATTCACATTCTTTTCTTTTAGATGGTCTCCCTTTTCATTGCTCTCCTATAATGTGTATAGATTC
>JAOTRS010000050.1:20386824-20397728 GCA_028565755.1 Dinotopterus cunningtoni | reverse complement strand
CAACATGGAAGTGACCGATCTCGCTTCCCCCAAAATTTTAAGAAATAATTTTATATGTTCCCCAAAAATTATTCATATTTCTTTGAGTATTGATACTAAAATTGGTGTAAGTTTCTAGAAGCATATGACCTGTAAAAACTGTTGCGAAATTCTGTGCAAAATTAAGGATTCCCCAAATAACTAAACTGACAACACTGGTTTTGTTCAAATAGAAACCAACATAGAAAACTATAGTTTATTCAATTAAAATAGCTTTTTGTGATCTGCCCAATTATTATTGTTATTAAACCGTATACCATTTAAATTCCAGGTTGACCTCAGTGCTTTGCATGAGAGACGGTTTTTGGTAAAAACTTCAAAAGCTAAATAATCTGTAGTGTCCGTAACCATGTCAAATTTATGTTGCGATATCTTAACAATTTAGCATTTTACAATAATGCACTTTTTCAGGTTTATGTCTTTTTATGTGAAATCGAAATTGACCACGTTCCATCTGAATGACAGTTAAGATCGTTGAAAGATTTGAATTTAAAAAAGTAACAGACACTACAGACATAAATAAATGTGAAGTTGTATTCTGCAAATGTGTTTTATTTGTTTATCTGATAAAAATATGTATGCATGTATGTATGCATATTTACAAAAATAATAAAAAAATAAAAAAAACGAAGAAGCATGGATCAGGAGATAAGAAGCAAGAAGAATTATAAAAAATGGTTTATGATCCTATCTGAATATTCACATTTTCACCTAGGTGAGACACTTTTTAGTACCAAGACCATGTTTTGGCCGACTTGAATCTTCTTGCCTAGATAGGTTTGCAGTGGATAATATGCCCACTGACTTACTTTTGATGTAGTCTTGAGGAATAGTTCTCCAGACTTCCTTTTTGGCTCTCATTTTCAGTCTAGACCCTGTACCTGAGCAGTTTCAGAGGAATGTTTTTTGTTCGTTAAGCCACACGGTGACCTATAAATCATTCAAGCATAAAAAACATCTAACGTAAAGCATGAACCAGTGAGAAACAGGTGTAGATGATGACTGTTGGTGATCCTGAACACTGTGTGGTTGGAACAGACGAGAGGGGAAATGAGGTTGCTGTGAGGCTGTTACACAAACAATCATTTTGTTAAATGGTAAAGCACTTTGCAGCCTCTCGTAGTAAATGATTTGTTCCTATTCTATTTATTTATTCAATTAATATATATAATTTCACTTAACTTGATTTGAAGAAATGAGAGGTGGCTCAAGGCCTCTGCACAGTACTGTATCTCTTCTCATCATTTTTGGGAAAAGGAGGAACCTGGCGATCCGGAAAAGTGATTGTATTTAAAGAAAAATTTTTGGCCCCTATAAGTTCCAGATTACTAATAATACCGAAAACATTCATTCTTCTCTCATGTCTCATGTAGGTGGTGGCGTATCACTACTGTCAGGCTGACAATGCCTACACTTGCCTGGTGCCGGAGTTCGTGCACAACGTGGCAGCGCTGCTGTGCCGCTCACCACAGCTTAACACCTACAGAGAGCTGCTACTGAGGGAGCCGCACATTCAGAGCACGCTCAGTCTGCGCTCCTGCGTCCAGGATCCTCTTAACGCCTTCACACGAGGAGTCCTCGAGCCACTGGACGCACTTCACAAAGGTGTCTGCAGAATGTGTTCTGATATTTGGATTCTGACATTGATATTCATGACATAACAGTTGCTTGTTCTGGGAGTTTCAGACTGAACTGTTTGTGTTTCCACGTGTTTGCCTTTTAGAGAGGAAGATGACAGTCGATGAAGATTTCATCATTCTTATAGACGGTCTTAATGAAGCAGAGTTCCACAAGCCTGATTACGGAGACACCATCGTCTCTTTCCTTTGCAAGACCATCGACAGGTTCCCAGCCTGGCTTAAGCTAGTGGTGACTGTTCGGACCTCGCTGCAGGTAACACACACAAGTTCCATACAATTCACACCCTACTGTACATGGGCATTCTGAAACGTTGAATGACGTACATTTCAACATCCACATTTTTTGTATTCTCTATAATAAATTCACAAAACGGTTTAATTGCTTGTTAATCTGTTCATCTTTTTAGATGCTGCACAATCTCAATGCATCTTGCTCACTGCTCCATTATTATTGCACCTAGTGGTCAACAATAGCAACTGCAACAAGCACTAATAGAGCATGGATTCCAGCATTATGACTTGGAATCCTGCTGCTCCATATGACATGACATATGGAAAGGACAGTTAATCACAGGGTTGCCATTGAGACATTTTTAATTCCAAATTAAGCAAGTTTAAAAATACTCTACAGCTGCCGAAATCTTGTTTCATAGAAAATAATTGTAATTAAATCTAATAATTATTTTTCTAATAAATGCAAAATCTAAGAGTGTCGACAAAGATCTTGTGATGGGTAAAACTTTTTTTATTGTATAATTTATTTAAAGGGAAAAACGGAAAGATGCATTATGGAGTGGATTATGTCCATACATTAGAAATGCATGTGCACCATGGTGACCTGGTTTCCCATGGCGAAGGCTGGGCTAGTGTAGGCATTTTGATTGGTTTGTGAGAATGGGGAAATTTTGCAGAAACCTGGCAACCATGGTTTCTACATCTATCAAACCACAACAGGAAACACACCTTCTATATTAAAGGATGTTGAACACTGGTACATTTAAAACCATGCAAGTCAGACAATTACCTATGGCATATGTCAAGTGGGATAGCCTGTCGACTTCAATCCGTTCCAGAGGCGAGTTCTTAAGAAAAAATTTTGTATCTCGAAATGCATTTCAATTCCCGTAGGAAAATAATGTAAATGCAGCTAATTCGTTTCAGCCCCCCAAAGATATTACCAATACGGTATTACCAATTTCCAACAGTATAATCATATTTTTGTTTATAAAAACAATCAAAACATTTAGAAAAGACATGTAAAGTAAAATATGAAATAAATAGACATTAAACCTCACTTAACCTTTTTTAAGATAACCTAATTTATGATTCCTCTTGGCACCGGCAGCTTTAAAAACCAAACTTGATAACATTCTTGAGGTCCATGGTGCTATGTCCTCAATAAATCTTGCACAAAATGGCAAAAAAAAACAAAAAAAAGACGAAAAACAAAAACTTTCCTCGCTTGGCTTTCCATTGAGGCGCAACTTAGCCAGCGTTCAGTTTAGCCTTTGTATTCCAAGGCAAATTGCTTGCAATGTTTCAGTTCTTAAGGCGAAAATTCGTAAGGCGAGGTATTCATATGCAGAGGTACCACTGTACTAGTATATACTGCATATCCAACAACAACAAAAAAAAAATCGGTCATTTTGTTTCCCTTCCGTCACTAAGTTTAATTAAGTGTAAATATGATTGTAAGCCAACATTTGACAAACATCTAATTTTCAGAACCAATATTAGATTCATGAGCGTGTTGATCTCTCAACTTATTCTGGAAAACCAGAAAAAAATTGTCTATATCAAAGGTCTCTTGTAGGAATATAAATAAGCATAAATGTAAAATAAAATATAACCTAATTAAAATATTCAATTCAAAGCCTCACTGCTCATTTTTGATTCCCTGCTTTTCCAGCCTGATTTCTTTTATGTTGTTTGGTGCCGTCTCGTGTTTGTTTACTTGGCTGGCCAGCATGCGTTATATTGATCCCGGCTCTACTGGCCATCTGATTGCTTTGTCTGTGCTAGTTCACACTTGACAGATCTGGTAATTAACTTTAGAGCACAGATGATGTGAATATAGCAAAGTGTGCTTAGATGTTATGAGACCAAAACAACCCTAAACTCCACAGTATGATAAAAATAATATCCTTATGTTCACCGTTCAGGACATCACCAAACCGTTGCCGTTTCACCGTATCTCTCTGGACGCCCTGGAGGAGAACGACGCCATTGACCGGGATCTGCAAGCCTACGTGCTGCAGCGTGTGCATGGCAGTGCTGAAATCCAGAGCAACATCTCACTCAACGGTAAAATGGATGGTGCTGGCTTCGCCAAACTCAGCTCCCACCTGAAGGCCCTCAGTCGTGGCTCGTTCCTCTACCTGAAGCTGACTTTTGACCTAATTGAGCGTGGCTACCTGGTGTTGAAAAGCTCTGGCTACAAGGTGGTGCCTGTGAGCTTGGCTGAAGTTTACCTGCTGCAGCTGAATATGCGCTTTCCCACACAGTCATCGTTCGAACGAGCGCTTCCCCTGCTCAATGTTGCACTGGCGTCACTGCACCCTCTTAATGATGAACAGATCTACCAAGCGGTCAACGCCGGCTCCCTTAGGGCCACCCTTGACTGGGATGATTTCCGCCAGAGGATGGAGCAGTTGGGTGTCTTCCTGGTGAAGAGGCGTGACGGCACACGTATGTTCGTGCACCCATCTTTCCGTGAGTGGCTCATCTGGAGGGAGGAGGGTGAGAAGACTAAGTTCCTTTGTGATCCAAGGTAAGAAGGAAAAACAGGACAAGTTCCTGTACAACTAAAACAAATTGCAAACAGGATTTCATCATGTAGGAGCTGTATTTTGAGACAGAATAGACAAATATGTCAGAGTAATTTTATTCTGTGCTGCTGTTGCTGAGTGCGATGTTTGATAATCAACACCAGCAGTCTTCAGCTAAGAGTGATGCTGCACAACAGCATAATTTAATTTAAAATGTTTCCCCAGGCTCTTGCACTTCTCACTTTTTTTTTTTTTTTTAACTGTATTTTCCTGTTGTTACAGAAATGGACACACACTGCTGGCCTTCTGGTTCTCCAGACAGACAAACAAACTCAACAGACAGCAGACTATAGAACTAGGACATCACATACTCAAAGCACATATATTTAAGGTATGATTATTCCACAATATAACAGAATATTGTAGAAAAGGTTGCACCAGTCTAAATGGTTCACTGTGGAGTGTGGTTAATTGGATATTTCCGTCACGTCATTATATTATATTGAAACAACAAGTAAAATTTTTTTTAACTTAACCTAATTGACTTCATTTCTACCACTTGGTTGAGGCGTGCAATCCTCAAGAAATCCACTAGATGTCACTGTCTTTAAATACGATGCCTTTTCAGTTCTTTTATAGCTAGTTTGAGAAATAAAGAGGCATAGTGATTAGCACTTTGTCCTCGCACCTCCAGGGTCACGGGTTCGATTCCTGTCTCGGGGTCTGTGTGCATGCAGTTTGCATGTTCTCCCCATGCATGGTGGGTTTTCTCCAGGTAGTCTGGTTTCCTCTCACAGTCCAAAGACATGCAGGTTAGGTTAATTTGCCATACCCCCCAAAAAAACCCAAAAAAGTCTCCTGAGATAGGCTCCAGGCCCCTGTGACCCTTCACGGTATAGAAGGTGAATGAATAATGCCCAAGCATCTCTGATGACCTCATGAAAAGTTAGCATTTCATGTGGGATTCTTTTGGTATGTTTTAAATGCACTGCTACTTTACCATGAAGCAACATCTCAACCGTTTGGAAGAGGTAAATAGTGGAGTCTTCTAAAAAATGAGCCAAGAAAATTAAAAAGCAAAGAAAATATATTAATCTGATTGTTTAAGTATGTTGAAGTATGTTAAAGCATTGATTCTGAAACCCGCTAAGAGTATTTTGGCTTAAATTTGCTAACAATTTGTTTTACCTTTTGTTTTGCAGGGCCTAAGTAAGAAGGTTGGGGTGTCCTCATCCATCTTGCAGGGGCTGTGGGTGTCTTACAGCACTGAGAGTTTATCCACTGCTTTATCTTCCCTAAGAAACCTCTACACCCCTAATATTAAGGTACCACAATAAAAAAAAAAAAAAAACTTTTTAAAAGAAATATATTATAAATTATTGAGGATTTTATTTAGGGACCTATATGTGTATATAAGAACAGTGGCAAGGAAAAACTCCATGAGAAGTCATTTGATCTTTGGACTTGATGGGAATTTTTAGGTGTCCCGTCTGCTGATGATGGGAGGGGCAAACGTTAATTACCGAACAGAGGTGTTGAACAACGCGCCGGTGCTGTGTGTGCACGCTCACTTGGGCTACATGGACATGGTGAACCTGCTGCTGGAGTTTGGGGCTAACGTGGACTCAGCGTCTGAGAGTGGGATGACAGCATTGAGCTACGCTGCCACAGCGGGACACCTGAGCATTGTCACCGTCCTCTGCAAGAGGAGGGCTAAGGCACGTGCACACACGCACACACACACACACACCTATCATATTTTAGAATTGAGTCCAGTGTTACAGATTCAAGACAAATGATCATTTCAAGAAGTTGCCGTCTGGAACCTACATAAAGCTTACAACTCAGGATTTCATTTAGCACATACAAAATTAATGAATAAGGCTAGTTTTAGGCCATTGTGACCTAATTTGTGTGTGTATTCCTATTTAGCTTGACCAGCTGGACAGGAACGGCCAGTGCGCTCTGGTACACGCAGCTCTAAGGGGCCACATGGAAGTGCTGAAGTTCCTTCTGCACAGTGACTGGGGAGGTGAGGGAGCAAAGACCGCACAGCTCCTCACACCTTCCCCAACCAAACCATCGGATTCCACAGACCTGTCCAGCCCAGAGCAGCCAGATCAAGAGCAAGATCAAGAGGGAGAGGGAGCGGAGACTCCACAGGAGAAGGAGAAAGACACGGAGGTCGCTGCTGAGCAGCAAGAGAACAAGGAGGAGTCTGAGAAAAAACACCAGGAAGCTCAGCAGCAGCACGAAGCCTTCAGGAAGAGTCAGGCAATACAGCAGGCTCTGGTAGCAGCTGCAAGTATGGGACATATTGAGGTGATCATTTTAATTAACCTTAATTTTATTTCATTTTATTTTATTGATATTTGATGGCAGTACACCAGGAGAAATGAGACGACAGCAGAAATATTGTCTTTAGAGAATGCTGACAAATGAATTAAAATTTTCAACGATGGTGCAAATGAGATCAGGGATTATAAAATATAAAAGTTTTAGGGATCTCATGTCAGCTGGCTAAGTTGCTTCGCTTCCAGTTGGCACCATTATTTGCCCATAGCTGGAAATATCCTTATGTTTTGCCCCTACTCAACTGGGAAAGGAATGTGTAACACATTGTTTAGGTTTTGCTTCCATATGCAGTTTTTATTGTTAGTCGTAGTCCTACAATAACTGTCTGGGGACCACTATCATTGAGGTTCTGTACATAATGTGGGAATTTGAACCTTCCATACTTGTGTCCACTCGCAATCATTTCTGCTTTGCCCACTCACCAGTAAGTATAAAGTTATATCCTACATATAAAACTGCAGAGATCCTTTGTTCCTGACTCTGACTAGACTATTAAACTATGCATAAGCATACAGTATTTTGTCAATAAGAAGTACATAATAGCCGATTAAAGGTTTTTCTTGGCAGGTCTCTGGTCATACCAAGATCAGAGTTTGGCACTAAAAATGCTCCATAATCTCTTTTTTCTGTGATGTCCAAAGACCTTAAACTGTCGTACAACGGATCTTGTCAAATGGTGAGACTCTGTGGTGTCAAACAGTGAGCTGTTT
This sequence comes from Dinotopterus cunningtoni, assembly GCA_028565755.1. Taxonomy (NCBI): domain Eukaryota; kingdom Metazoa; phylum Chordata; class Actinopteri; order Siluriformes; family Clariidae; genus Dinotopterus; species Dinotopterus cunningtoni. Next base: position 20,390,216 of record JAOTRS010000050.1, on the reverse strand, counting down.
ATCTACAAGCTTTGTAGAAGGTTGAACATAAACACTATGCAAATGTATTAACTGATCAAATACCAATTCCTTAGCTTCTCTTTTAAACATTATGCATTTTCTAATTCTTTGTGAATAAACTAGCCACTTAGAGATGTCTCCTGGTTTCACTTTTGTGTGACCTTGTCAAAGTGCAGCAGTTTGAATGTTTAAGTGAACCTCAGTTTCATTTTTCTCCAATTTATGTGTATGGTCAGCCATGAGAAAGTTCCCCTGGAGCACATGATGGTAAAGGCCTTGCTCAAGGGCTCAGCAGTGGCAGTTTGACGGTGCTGTGGCTTCAACCCCTGATCTTCCAATTAGCCACCCAGATCCCTAACCGGTTGAGCCACCACTACCCCTTCAGGACCAACTTTGCATCCAGGCCCCAGGGTGGTATCCTTAGGCAAACTTCTGTTGACTAAGCCACCCATCTAACCATAGTCAGGCCCAGCCAAATATAAACAGAGATGATGTTGTGGCATTTTGTGGCTCACCGGTTGCTAGATGAAGGTTTGAGATGAGGTTCAGACATGTGTTGTGTCCTGTTTTATCAAAACTTTATAGGTTAGCCCAGAAGTCAAATGACTGTCATTTCAACCCCAGTCCTGTTAATCTCATTATGTAGTTACCTGTCCTATTAATAACATCTAATTAGTTTGTTTCTTTCAACTGAGCAGATATTTCTTCATTATAAACCTGTTTTCCCCAGGCTTTCATTCCCTGTCTTTGGCTAAATATTCAACTTCCAACCTCTTTGCTTCTGTTAGATACATACACCAATCAGCCATAACATTGCAACCACTGACAGGTGACGTGAATAACATTGATTTTCAGGTGCCACTGTAATGAGATATATTAGGCAGCAAGGGAACATTATGTCCCTGAAGCTGATGTGATGTGTTAGAAGCAGAACAAATGGATAAGTGTAAGGATTTGAGCAACTTTGATGAGAAAGTGGTCCAAGAAAGGGAGGAAGGAAAACTGATGAACCACGACGAGTCAAGAGTAGTCAACGCTCATTGATGCACATTGTGAGCGAAGGCTGGCCCGTGTAGTCTAACCCAATAAAAGAAAAACTTCAAATTGCTGGATACCAGTAGTCCTTTTCCGCAGGATAATGCACCCTGACGCACCCTGAGGAACAGAATAACAAGTTTGAGGTGTTGACTTGGCCTACAAATTCTCCAGATCTCAATCCAATCAAAAATCTGTGGAACGAGCTGGAAAAACAAGTCTGATCTACGGATGGCTCACCTCACATCTGTAGGACTTAAAGGATCTGAAAATGATGATTCTTTAAGTTTGGTGCCAGATATCACAGCACGCCTTTGTCCATGGCTCGACAGGACAGGGCTATTTTGGTGGCAAAAGGGGGACCTACTCAATGTTAAGCAGGTGGTGATGATGTTATGGCTGATTGGTGTTTGTATTATACTTGCAGGTGTAAATACTACACACATAGAGGAGAATTAATGATAAATTCTTTAGCTAGATAATTTAGTAAGTGAAAGCTCTTACGTGCTTCACAGTACCCTGTTCTGCCTGCCTAGAAGTCCACATAATCGGGCTAAAATGGGGCATGTAATGTACTTTAACTCAAAAGTATGACAGCTTAATTATATGAATTAATAAAGACTAAACAATGAGTCAGTGCTTTCATTCCTGAAAGAATTACTTCATGGAGGAGAAGCATATCCTGTTTGTGTGCTCCGACAAAAAGGCTGAAAGTCTACGGGTAACATTTTAGCTGTGCTGTTCTCATGGTGCACATAAAAGTCATTAGTATCTGTCCAAGCTATTGTGGAAATAATTGCTACCTATTGCTAGACTTCGTCCTCAATTTGTCCGTGTCCTGTCTTCCTGTTTCTCCAGATTGTATCATATCTGCTGGATCTTCCTGAGAAAGAAAAAGAGGCTACAGAGTATGCTCAGATGAACAACTATGACACTTTATGGGGGGAAACAGGTAATCAGAGTAAGCTTATAGCTTTGCATGTATTTTATGTATATGTTAGACATATACATATGACTGACAGCTCTTTCGTTCAACCTTCAGCTCTGACTGCAGCAGCGGGGAGGGGAAAGCTAGATATTTGCCGGATGCTGCTGGAGCAGGGCTCTGAGGTAGCTCAACCAAACCGCAGAGGGGTCGTGCCTCTCTTCAGCTCTGTAAGCCAAGGACACTGGCAGGTAGATAACCTGGAATCTTATACTTTGAGATGCTTTGGTCATTTCTTGTTTCTCAGTCAATAAATATGGGTATGAGAGATCGCGAGTTTGAATCCCGGGTGATGCTGTAGCCTCTCGCGGCTGGGGGCCTAGAGGTAGCTAATTGGCTGAACTCTCTCAGAGGAGAGGGATGGCTCATCAGTCACGACTCTACAGCCAATTACGGGCGTCTGTAAGCCCATGCAAGCGGAAGAAGTGGGTGGCGCTGTCCTCTGAGTGTGTTACATGGCTCTCAACGGTGCATGCGCGGGGAGTTCGAAAAGATGCAGTTGGTGGCGCCACATGGTTTAAAGGAAACATGTGAAAGCCTTCGCCCTCCCTGGTTGGTAGTTGTAGCCTTGATGTGGGAGTGCCCTGATGACAGGTGGGAATTGGCTATGACCAAATTGGGGGGGAAAATCAGGGTCAACCCAGGACATTTATTTAACACATTTGTGGATAGCAGGGAAGTTGTTTTGCAAACATTCTACAGTATTAATTGTACCGATAAACTGTTTACAAGAAAGTGTCATACTTTAATTAAATAACCTTTGTGACTATTGGCAAAAATGCTGTAGTGTAGGAGAAATAAAACGCTCCAGGATATGCTGTTATTGGAAAAATACTCCATTTTGAAAAGGGCCACATCACATCTCTCAATCATTATATTCTGTATTTATCATATATAATGATATGCAAGTGTGTGAGGTTTCTGCAACTTTATTTGAATGCTCTGTTACAGATTGTGGACTTGTTGCTGAATAACGGAGCGGACATAAACATGGCAGATAAACAGGGACGAACTCCTCTGATGATGGCGGCTTCCGAGGGCCACATAGAAACAGTAGAGTACCTCTTGGCTCAAGGTGAGACACACAACACATCCACTGTGTAAATCTAATGAGCTGTTATATGAATAAAATAAAATAAAAATTATGCAAAACACTATCTGAAACAAGATATTGTTTTTTGTTATTTATGAAGAAGAATACACAATTTTACTATGTATTGTGCTCATTATAGTTCAGTTGTTTATAGTTTTTAAATTTCATTTAAATTTAAATTACTTTTCCTTATCTTTCATGTCAGCAGGCCCTCTTTATGTCTGTTTGTGTGTTTTTTTTCTTGTCTGTTTGATAATCTTATTTTAAAACCAAAGCTTG
>JAOTRS010000050.1:20354472-20371063 GCA_028565755.1 Dinotopterus cunningtoni | reverse complement strand
ACAATATAGAAAATATAGAATTTATGGAATTTTTGTATGGGAATAAAGTTGAATATAAATAGAAATGTACCTTTTTTTTTATATATATATATTTGTTTGCATTTAAGGTGGTGAAATGATGCAGTTCATCTATAATCCTACAGGTGGTGCACTCTAAACAAATGACTCACACCATTGGCTGCGTGGTAAAAATGAAATATGCTTTTTAAGTTTGTTTAAAATCTGATTAGGATGTTTAGGAAATGATGATTTCTATCCATAATCACCATTTTTTAATTAAAACTACTTGAGTCCAGGCCTTGGATACCACCACTTGTCTTTCAATGGCTCCAGAGGGCTGCTGACTCTCCACTGCCTGAACCTCATTATGACACCTAATGTCTGTTGGCTAAGCTCACAAGCGCCGATGACATCAATATAAAAGCCTAATATAAGCAAATACTCAAGCAAGAGGCGTGGCCGAAGATGGACTGGAGCTTGCCCCTCATCCCCCTCCTGGCTAAAGAAATACAAAAGGCCTACTTCTCCATCTCTGTGGACAAGTCGGGTGACTTGAGGAAATCATTCTTGCAACCAGGACACCAAGTTTCATCAGTGGTTCTACCCAGCTGACGTCTTTCATTCCAACCAAGCAGAAGCCACACTGAGTCGACCTGTTTAATTAGTCGTTCTTGGCTTTCAACAGACTATCAGGTGTAACTTCCTGTAAAGGCCTGCTCTGACAAACAGATGTTCGACAACATCCTATACTATAGATCATTAAAAGGTTGATGTTACTAAAAGAATAAAAAGGTGCTATCACTGATAAATTGCAGGGGTTTACGCAGAATAAATCAACTTCACCAACATCAGGACAGTAACTCATCACTACCTCAGGACAAATCAACCTACCTGTCTTTTGATTATTTCTTATAATCCCACCCCCACGAATTATAAAGACTATATAACATGACAGGATGTGAGGCTGAGCACGGACCTACCTGTCAGAATGCCGGCGATGACCTGGTGCGGAAAGTGAGCCAAAATAAAGACCCGAGACAGACCCACTGCACCCAACAGCAGCACGTAGAAGACGTAAGGCACGGCAGCCAGTATCCTACTGCTTACATCAGAGTGCATGTTAGAAATAAAGCTTTGTGTTCCGTACATCGCTGACATATTACTCACCATCCCACAATTCAAAATATCAATGTTGCTACAATATGTTTCCGACTAACCTGCCAGAGCGAGAGCGGAGAAAGGAGGCCAGGGCGGACACCACCACCCACCACACTGCAGCAGTGACCATGGCATGGCCTGAGGGGCTACCTGGACAATGCAAAAAGAAATTGAAAAATGTCTTACGCCAGTTTGGCTTGAAAAGATGTTACACAAAACACCTAAGCACTCATGCTAGTGACTTATATACACCTATTCACAAGATTGAGTACATCCCTCTAATTTCAGCAAACATTTTAGTATATCTTCTCAAAGGACTATGGAAATTAAAAATAAACAACAAAAGTGAGTACACCCTAAGTGATAACCGCTGTACATTATCTGAACCATGCAAAGTCACATGACCTATTCATCATGTTCATGTGTGTGTCAATGGCCAAGTATGTCTCCAGACCTGAACCTTATTGAGCACTTGTGGAGCGTCTTCATGTGGAAGGTCATCCACATCCACGTCTAACATCCAGCAGCTCGGTGATATCATTATAAAGGAGTGGAAGAGGATCCCAGCAACAACTTGTGCAGCTCTGGTGAATTCCAGTCCCAGGAGGATTAAGGCTGTGCTGATAACAACGGTGCTCACACACAATATTGACACTTTGGACACAGTTTTGACAGTTTTACTGCCGGTTATTTAGACAGTAAAGTCTGCATGTTAAGTTATTGTTAGAGGACAGTAAATCTGTACTGCTATACAAGCTGCACATTGACTACTCTAAAGTATATCTCATTTTAATTTCTATAGTATGGTCTCTTGAGAACATATAATAAAGTGGTTGCTGAAATGTGAGGGGTGTACTGACTTTTGTGAGATAATATACATTTTTGGGTTTCCTAACCTGGTCCTGTCTCACAGGTGGACTGGAACTGCTGAACCGAAGGGCTGTTTTTCACAAATAAACCTGACTGACCGATCCACCAGTAAGGCCTTTCCCCAAACAGGACCCTATAAAAGAGACAACACAGAACAGGAAGACTGTATTAGCCATGTGGAGATGAAATGAATAAGTCAGATATAAGAAATAAAACACGACTGGAGTTGAAGATGCCTTCCTTTTTTAATTAAGGGTTACATTTATATTTGTGGAACAGAGCAACTTTACAGAGCGGCTCAAAAGATGTATACATATGTAAAATTATAATTATATATGCCTCTCTTATGACGATCACATGATAGCATCAACGATGGTGTGACTACTGACATCTTGAGAGGAAACATAAAACTATACCTTACTGCAATATTTTAATTCGAGTTTTAAAAAAGAGCACAGAAAACAATTGTTGAAGTATGAATATATTTTTTGGCTCCTCTGTACAGATAGTGTTTTCCCACAGATGTCAAATATACTTGCGGTGGTAACCAGCGAAACGAGCCAGTATCACCTGCCAGCGCAAAAGTGCTCTACTACATACAGCAAATACATACAATATTTAACACAACATTTTGATTTATTTGATATTTATTTATTTCAAAATTTCAGAGATCAAACATACAACCCTCCCCTACTCCAATATGTGGAGAGTGTAAGAAAAAAAAAAGTTAAAAAAGAATTTTGGCAGAACTTTGGTATTTGCCTGAAGTTAAACCTGTGCCATAAATGAAATAAAAAGTAAAGTTATGAGCAGTTTTGTGCTAGATTAGAAACTGAATATTATACTGCACGTGCGTCAAACGGTGGCCGTGTCTTAAATCGACCGCTGGACAGAATTTATCTTTGGACAGAATTGGTATTTGCCTGAAGTTTAACCTGCACCCACAGTTAAATCAAAATGTTAAGTAAAAGCGATGTTATGAACAATTATGTGCCAGATTATTTTTTCCTCAATGCTGCTTTTAAAGTTGCTTTTTTTTAACCTGTCCTATTCTATACCTAAATTTATTTATTTTTTTGTCGCATTCATTGTGGACTTAAAAAAAAGAACTTCATTGTATTCATTTATTTACTGTGCATATGGCAATAATCTTGAAACATAATAATCTACTTTAAAATAAGCTACTTGCTTAATGTAAACAAACACCTGCACCAATGGATATTAATAGGAAAAACCTAAACTGAATATTTTTACTAGGATTACTTAATATTTTCACCGCTGAAATAACGCGCTGGAGACGTTTTAAGACAAAACTTCATCTTTATCCGATTTACTTTTTCGATTTCTCATCTATGATTCACTCTCTGATTACCGAACAGGGCTGACGACGAAAGAAAGAAGTACAAAAGAAAGAAGTACAACTTAGCGCAAAAAAGGCGCAAGATACTCAACCTATCTACACAAATAAAATTGAATTATAAATGAAATGTATTATTAAAATTTTATTATTAAATTATTTATTATATAATGTATTATTTAAATGTATTGTTAAACTGAAATGGCTTGGAGACAGTGGCACTAAAGAAAAGACAGGAGGCAGAGCTGGAGGAAGCAGAGATGAAAAAAACTGAGGTTTGGGAGTGACAAGGATGGATAAGATCAAGAATGAGTCCATCAGAGATGCAACCCATTTAAATGTTTTGAAGATAAAGTCAGAGAGGGCAGATTGAGGTGGTTCAGAGTAGAGATTGTGAATATATCGATAGATGGATGCTGAGGTTGGAACTGCCAGACAGGAGGTCTAGAGGAAGACCAAGGAGGAGATTTATGAATGTAGTTAAAGGACAAAGTTAGTTGGTGTGAGAAAACAGGATGCAAAGGACAGTGTTAGATAGAGGCAGATGATTTACTGTGGCGACCCCTGAAAGGGAACAGGCGAAAGACAAAGATGAAGAAGAAGAAGACAATAAGGATGATGATTAAATTGAAACAGGAAAACACTGCAGTTCCTCAATCATCCTGCAGGTGTATATTCTAATCAAGCAGCGGTAGGAGTGACTTCTTTGCTAAGTTTGTTTAGAATTTTAGCTAAACCTAAAAAAAGAAATCAACATTGAATGAAACAGGATACAGTCAAACCTTGGATTGCAAGAATAACTAGTTCCAGAAGTGTGCTTGTATATCAAAGCACTTGTATAGCAAAGCACTTGTATAGCAAAGCACTTGTATAGCAAAGGGAATCCTCCCATAAGAAATAATGAAAAATCAGATGATTCATTTCACAACCCAAAAATATTCAAATAAAAATAATTAACACTAAATGTAAAGTAAAAGTAAAACAAATTAACCTGCACTTTACCGTTGAAAATAATCCTGACAGCAGTGTTTCCATTAGTGTGTCTTTGTGAAGCTGAAGTAAGGGGAGGGGAGAGGTAGAGAAGGGGGCTACTGTGTAGGACGACTTTTATACACACACACACACTAACAGGATCACTGCTCTCTGGAAACTTGATCTTTAAAAAGGAACCTCTCTAATGACACTTGCTTTTACTTTATGTGCTCACACAAACGTGGTCCCGATGTTATAATAAACCGTACACATGCACATTGATGTTGACTACACGAGTGACGCACGTGCACTGTGACTAAGCATTGCAGGCGATTACCCACAATAAATCCCGCACGAGAGAAGAACTATTGCTCAGTTGTGATCACGTGATGCTAGACAGACAAAGCGCATGCGTGCTACACGTGTCTACTACATGTCAAGACCTCACTCGTTTATCTAGTTAAAATTGTTGCTCGTCTTGCAAAACGCTGGTAGTTCAACTGTATTTATGAAATCGTGACACTGAAAAAATCGCAATACAAACCGAATCGTAATAATATCATATCGCCTGGACCTTCGTGATCCCCATCCCTACTGATTAAACATTTACTCCAGCATTTTTACCATTTAAAGATGAGGTTAAGCCACTCTGAGACAACGGCCACCCAAAGCACGGCGATGCCCGTCCGTCTGTGCAGGTAGAAAACAGGTGGGAAAACGAGCAGAAACGCCGCTTTTGGGTCTCCTATGTGAGTAGCGAGCAGCCAGAAAGACTCATAATCCCTGGTGTTGGACTGGAGAAGCTCAGCCAGCCACACACCCTGGGTGTACACCGGCTCCATGATGCTGCAGCCTGATGATTAGTATCGAAGAGCAGGACAGCTGTTAGCTAGCGCGTTCAGGTCAGGCTAGCTGTGGGTAATTATCTGTTCAGAGTCGTATTATAGAAGTTTAATAAAATTATCTTGAGCGAATAATACGGTTTAATACGATTATTACGCTTAAACACTATTGTTACGATTTAATAATACGGTGTAACCCCAACACCGGTTACTGAGAAACGTCCTGGAGAATAATGAAGCTAATGCTAAACACAGCTAGAGCCAGAGTGTTTACTTTCTGTTACGGATGCCGTCATAAAAATACGAAAACGCGAAATCATGAACTTCTGTGTAGATAGAGCTCAAGGATTACTGATATCCCTCAGAAAAAAAACAGCTTTGAGTATTATTATTTTTTTAACATATCTATTTTTCATTGTAGCGGTTAATATCGGCACCTCACAGCTCTACTGCTTTGCAATCACTGTGCAGGTGTGAACATGTTCCATCAGTTCACTTGTAACTGTGGTGCGAGCAAAAACAGATGCCCACTTATGATTTGCACAAAAGAAGAGCAGGGTGCAGCGATTTAAAAATATATATAAATAAATAAATAAATAAGTGGTCTGAGGGTGTACCTGGTGTTGAAGCGACTCACAGAAGTTATATAAAAAATTTAACCGATACTTTAAGGAAGGTAAAAGTTTCTTTTTGAATGAAGAGAATCATTACTGGTGACAAGACATGGATTCATCACTACAAGCCTGAGAGTAAACGGCAGAGTATGGAACAGAACATCCTCAATCGCCAGCCATGAAAAAAGTTAAAAAGTCAACTGTAAAATTCATCAAGTTACCTTACAGTTAACTGAGATTCTCAAGCGCCAGTATTGGGACATTATCAGGAAAAAGGTTCAACAATCAACAGTGCTCGTTACAGTGAGATGCTTATTGAAGATCTGAAGCCTAAACTTTGAATTAAACACAGAGGACTGCTGTCCAAGTGCGTTGTGATCTTGCATGATGATGCATGTCCACATACTTCTGCCCACACTGTCAACACTCCTCCTGTTGAAGGAGGTGTTGAAGCCTCCTCCCTATAATCCTGATCTCGCTCCATCAGACTTCCACCTGTTTGAAGGTTAGATTCCTGCCTCAGGTTTGTGTGTGTGGAGTTTGCATGTTCTCCCCAGTGTTTGTTGGGTTTCCACTGGGTACTTCAGTTTTCTCCCACACTCCAAAGACATGCAGATTAGGCTTAGTGGCGTTCCCAGATTGCCCCCCACAAGCCTGTACAGGACAAGCGGTATAGAAAATTAAAGATTGTTTAATTTACCAGGTATTTTTTCCTATTTCTAAGCCAGCTTCTCGTATGATTTCTCTGAGATCCTGTTCTTCATTATCATATTTATTGCACGTTATAACACGTGTTACTCTCTTCATTTGCATATTCACGTTCTCCAGTTGGGTTTTTGCCAATTTTAGTAAGGCTTTGGTTTAATCCTGTCTACCTATTGTAGGTTCACATGTTCTCCTTGTATACCTGTGAGATTTCTTCAGTTTCTCTAGTTTCCTCCCACCTACCAAAAACATACTAGTAGGTGGACTGGCTATGCTAAATTGTCATTATATGTGAATGAGCTCATGAATGAGCATGTGCACGGGTCACGGTGAGGGGATTGGCTCTTACAGGGTCTGTAATTTGTGGTAAATGGAAGAAACGACAACCCGCCATTATTAATTTATAGACTCAAATTGAATGACAATCTTAATTAAAAACTGTTTGTGGTGGCCTGTAACATCAGATTACTTTTACACCCAGTGTTCCCAGTATAAATTGGTTGTTCTCTTCTTATTTTGTTTAATGGCAGATCGCAAACCAACTACATGCATGCTGCCACCTGCTGTATCAAAAGGTAAACAGAAAAACAATAATGTGGACATTAGCATGGTGGCTTAGTGGCCCCTGTGGCCTCGCACCCCAAGGGTCCGGGTTCGATTCCCACCTCGGTCTGTATGCGTGGAGTTTGCATGTTCTTCACATGCTTGGTGGGTTTTCTCTGGGTTCTCCAGTTTCCTCCCACAATACAAAGACATGCACCCCATCTCATGCCTTAGGTCTCCTGAGATAGGCTTCAGGCCCCCCATGACCCTGTACACAGGATAAGCGGTATACATGAATGAATTAATGAGTGGCAATGTGAAGCAATCATTCCTGGGTAAATATATGAAATAAATAGACCTTAAACCACACTTAACCTTAATTTATGAAATCCTCTTGGCATCCGCTGATTAAAAAAAAAAAAACTGACATTGGTCACCTTTTCTTCTTGCTACCGTCCTTGATAATACTCTTGGGTACTATGTCTTCACTAAATCTTGCACAAAATGCAAAAAAAAAAAAAGGCAAAAAAGAGAGAAAAAATATGTTTTAAACGGCTCCCGGACGTATGTGCAACCTTGCTGGCGTTTGGTTCAGTTCGGTTTATTGGCTCCTATGCTGAAAATGCTTTGTATGCCGTAGGCAAATTTCTTGCAAAATTCAGATCTTAAGGAGAACATTCTTAAGGCGTGGCATTTGGATGCAGAGGTACCACTGTACTGTGGAGAACACCAGAGTTTTCAGAGGAAACCCACCATGCACTGGGAGAACATGTGCACTCCAAAAGTCACTGACCAGAGGTGAGATTCAAACACCTGATCCTTGAGGTGTAAGGAAACCACTGAGCCTCTGTGCATGTTACTGTATGGCTTGAATAGTTTCGCTTAAAATAAATATGTGCTTTGGGGGTCTATCTGTGTGTGTACAGTATGTGTGTATTTTTGCAGATCCAATGCTTTGGTATGTTTTTTTTGTAATCTGTATGAAATAATAAAATCCTGAATACTTTGGCTCCTTCAGCACCCTACATGCTGCCCTAGTACACAGACCTGCTAAATAAATTAAAATGATAAAGAAATGTTTTAATTGTGAAAAAAAAACAACTCCAGGTAGGTTTTAACACTTTACACAGCACGCTCGTGAGCAGGTTCATCACGCACGAGCGCATTGTGCTCGCGCGTCACGTAGCCACGCCCAGTTTCCTGTGCGGAATCACGCCGTCGCGTGCGTTTACGTAAAGCTGGCGCTCCGGTTTCCCTGGCGGAGAAGATGGCGGCTCCTGGACCGGGGGAGTATTTCAGTGTTGGGAACCATGTCTCTTGCCTCACCTGCCTGGGCCAGCGCTTGCAAGGAGAAGTCGTAGCTTTTGACTACCAGACCAAGATGTTAACCTTGAGTATCCTTTTCGCGCCGTTTCCGGGGTGCTGCTGTCCTAACGCGGGGCTCGCGCGGCGGTTTGTCCGGGGCCTGCAGTTAGCTGTTAGCAGTTCAGGCGTGTTTATGTGCCGCACACTTCACACTTTCTGTCCTCATTCAAAACAGATTCTGATTTTTCTTCATCTCACCCTTCTGTCATTTTTTATTTTTGCTTTTATGACGTCACTAGAGACACCCGACCTGTTCAGTTTTCTCGGTTTGATCGTGTCTCCTGTTTGTTTGTATTTTTTGACATCTTAATCCCCAGCTAGCTTAGCCGCTCTACCTGCCCTTGCTACCTCCTTAGCAAAGTTAGCATTAGTAGCTTAGTAGAAGTGAGCTCTCTCGCCATTTATCCCATATAGCTTCTAGTAGATTCAGTAAGTTACATGCCGTGCGTGAGTTTAAATTAGGTTTCCGGTATGTAGAAGGTTTCCTTCAGGTTTTCTGAAGCATTTTGTTGTATCCTCGATTAGCAAGCGTTAGCTGTTTAGAGTTCCACTACAACTGTTTGTATCCATTCGGGGTGTAAATGAATGTCGTAACGAGTTAGATAATATAACTAGCTGTTGAGGGAGAGACTTGGTTTAAAATTTGAGCTTTTCGATAAACTATTAACTTTGCTAGGATAAGTTAGCTTAGCCCCTGAAGGGCTGGAAGTTACACGGTCTTGACACACACTGGGTGAGTTTAAGGGTTGTGTGCTGTTTAATTTCTTCCTGATGATCTGTTGTGTGGAGCTGGCTTTCTTTCAGACCTCTCTGAGTGGATAAATACAGCCTTGTTTTTGAGTCAATAATAAAATATGGGCCTTGTGGTTTTAAAATCATACTGGATTGATTGTCTCAGTGGGAACAAACACTGACTTCACTCAGGACTTTAGTGTCAGAGCTGATGGTCTGCTTCACCTTCAGACTGCAGCGTAAGAATTGTTTAAATAAACAGTGTAAGAAACATCTAGAAAACTAGTAAAGTTGTCTTTACACTCGGATTTTTTTTTCATGCTGTCACAAATCTTGAATTCTTTGATGTGTTACAAATTTAAAATTTCCACCCTCAAAACATACTCAAGGTCCTTTTCAGATGTGAATTTACGAACAGTACGTTGTCAGCTATCAGGCCGTTAAAGTGATGTTTTAAAGAAATAACAATTCAGTTATGAATCCCGCTTCTTGTATGGTAATTCATGTATCACCATGCTGACTCCTATATATATATATATCATATATAATATATATTTATTTTTATTTTTTTAATAACTATTTTTACATTTATAATAGATATGAACCAGTCAATTAACCAGATTAACAATTTACAATTAACCAGAATTAGCTGGTTTTCAGTTTGATTGGCCATGATCAGCTGATCAGCCTCGGATATAAACGGTTCTGTACCGAGCACAGAAATGCATTTTTTTTTTGGTGTTATAAAAAATTGTGGATTTTTAAAAGCTTCTTATCTGCCTTTTTCTCCAAACTCTGTAACCAAATTAGTCTTAAACTCAGTCATTCCATATGCGTACACCGGTCTCAAAACACAGTGAGCGCGAATTAGTCACAAATCGCATGTGTTAGAAGTCCCATGTTCCTTTATAATCATACAGGTGTTACACTCTGAACTATTAAAACAAGTTTAGAAATAATTATGGGCATGACCTAACAGATACATGCTTTTTAGAAACAATGTGCCTTAAAAAAAATTAAGCTAAATTCTTTGCTTAATTTAATTTTGAACTATGTTAAATTCTTGTATATGGAGTTAGTTGGAATTGTATCACAGTTTCAGTCATACTTATGCATATTTTAACGATGCAGTGGAGATGCAGTGGTACCTCGGCCTATACAAAACATATGGCTTTGCAAAAAAATTTGAATTTGGCCTTTAGAATTGAAAATTTGCAAGAAATTTGCCTCAGCATTTAAAACATTTTTAGTAGTGGAGCCGTTCAAAACTTGTTCACGTCAATGAAAAGCCAAGTGAAGCAGCTTCCTTTTTTTTTTTTTTTTTTACGTTTTGTGCAAGATTTAGTGAAGACATCACCATGGGTCCCATTTTATTTTATCTCAATTTTATGAAACACGTCAGCAAGAATAAAACCTAGCCACTTTCAGTTTTGTTTTTAAAGTAGCTGGTGACGAGCAATCTAAATGTTAAGGTTAAGTGAGGTTTATTGTCTCTTTATTTCATATTTTACTTCATTTCAGGTGCCTTTTCTAAATGTTTTGATTGTTTCTCTATGCAAAAATAGAATTATAGTGTTGAAAAGGGGTAGTACAGTCGACTTTTGGTCGTTTACAGATTTTTCCTTCCACTTTTGTGAAAACCGCAAATATCCTCTGCAATTTTTTTAATGGCTTTTTTTCGTGGCAATATAATTTTTCATGCCTTAAACTGTTAAGAACAATATAATTTGCAAATTTTGTATAATAAATATTAACATAATATTTAGCTAAATTTCCTTTAAAAATATAATTGTATGAATTTTTTAGTACTGTAGAGAGAACACAAAGTGACTAGAGGAAAACGTGGCTTGAGATGGTGAAGAAAACCACAGTGCATACCAAATAAAACGTGCCTGCATGAATTACAGTACATATAGGGGTAACATCGGAATTTTACATTCTAGCACTGCGGGAGACACAGCAGTACATACAGTACTGTACAGTATATGGGTTTACCTTTACATTCTCTTATTTAAAGGATAATGTTTTAAACTGAGTTTGAAATTAAATTAAAGTGTTTTGGGAGCAGATTTAGGGTTTAAACTATAAAAATTGGCATTTATAGGCATTTTTTAGTCCACATCCGAAATTTGCGGGGGTTTTTTTTTCAGGTTTTTTTAGCTGCAGTAGTGAGTGGAAGTTTGTGACCTGAGATGCTGTAGAGCTCGACACTGCAGAAGCCTTAACATGACCCGCTGTACGCTGGGGTTGAGTTCTTCTTTTCACTTTTGAAATGTTGGAATTTACTGCAAGAAACCAAAGCGTAGTTCCTCTTGGCTTATGTCTAAAGTCTTTTTGCAGGCATAGCTCTTCAGGCGAACGCTGCACAGTGCATTTATCATGCAGCCAGACAGCTTTTCTAAATGTGGCCAAGTTAGTGTCGGGCAAAACGGATCTGTCGGGAGCGGATTTTCTTAGGGAACCATTCCAATCAGCCGTAATGGTCGTCTCCATTCGTGAATGCTCAGTATTCCAGATGGCAGTGATTCTCAGTATGCCTTCTTTGTCATCTGTTTGTCCTTGTTTACAGATTTGTCTGTTTTCTCACTTCACATGTGAAACCAGCAAGAACGTAATTAGGCCCTTGTGACGAATATTTGCTTTCGACCAAAACACAGTATTGGTGTAAATTTAATTTATTTATTTTGGTATATACATGTTACACATATAATACAAAAAATGTGTGCACCAAAGAAGCTACTTCTGAAGTTTATGCAACATAGAAGTGACCGATCTTGCTTCCCTTAAAATAAAGTTGCTAACTTCAGCCATTTTGGAGAGAGAATTTTATACAGTACTGTGCAAAAGGCACCATATTATATGCTGTACCAATGTTTTTATATATGTTTATCATGTCTGCATAATTATGTACAAAATCATTCAGTATTTTCATATACAGTGAAACCTTGGATTGCGAGTAACGCGGTAAAGATTTTTAATAAATTTTAACTTGAAAAACGAACAAGTCTTGGTTTACGAGTCCCGAGTATCATGTATCACGCATGCGCTTCTTGTTTTGACGCAGAGCGTCACGTGATCACTGAGCCAGCGGTTTTTCTCTCTCTTGCGCCGCTGAATTGTGGGTAATCAATGGACATTTTTCAGTGTCATACTCTCTTGCTTCAAACAATTATTTAAAATGCAAGTACTTCATGTCTTTAAGTATTGATACTAAAATTGATGTAAGCTTTTAAAAGAATGTAAAAATTGTTGCTTAAATTAAAGCCTTCCGGTTTTAGGTAAAAGCTTAAAAAAAAAAAATCTGTCGTGTCCGTAACCATTTCAAATTCATGTTGCAATAGCTCAACAATTTAGCATTTTAGAATAATACACTTTCTCAGGTTTAAGTCTTTTTATGTGAAATCTAAATTGGCCAAGTTTCATCTGAATGACAGTTAAGATCATTAAAAGATTCGAATTCAAAAGGTAACAGACACTACAGACATGAAACTGCATTTATCATGGTTAATTTTATTTGATAAAAATATAAATGTGTTCGCACATTTACAAAAAAGGAATCATGGATCGGGAGATAAGAAGCAAAGTATTATGAAAAATTATCTTGTATGATCCTATCTGTAAATTCACTTCTTCAAGGTGAGACACTTTTTAGCACTAATGCCAAATTTCAGCCATTTGCATAGAGGCCAAGTTAAAAACATGAATAAACCTATTTGACCAGTATTCATTGTCTACAATTTGATGTAGCCCAAGCATTAGATGTTTGCTGAAGTCTAAACTGTTTGTACTGGTTTTCCTTAACCTTCCTGTCAGAATGTGCTTCCTCCAGCGGCAAGCCCAACCTCAGCGACATCATCCTGATCAACTTAGCCTACGTTTCTGACGTAGAAACCATTAACGACCGCACCGAGACCCCTCCCCCTCTAGCATCTTTGAATGTCGGCAAGGTAAGTGACATTGGACATTGGACAGTGGACAAGAAGGCCTGTTGAATGTCGTGTTGGAACTGGTGTGGCGTTGTTTTTTCAGGAGTTGTGCTCGACTCCTTAGTTCCACTGAAAGAAACTCTTAATGCTTTGGCGTACTAAGATATTTGGGATGATTTCATGCTCCAAACTTTGTAGGAACAGTTAAGGGATAGCGCCTTCCTGTTCCAGCGTGACAGCGCACCAGTACAGTTTGGGATGAATTAAAGGGGAGACTGCAAGCCAGGCCTTCTCGTCCAACATCAGTGTCTGACCTCACAAATGAAGAAAGATCAAAAGTTTCTATAAGCACACACCTAAACATTGTGGAAAGCCTTCCCAGAAGAGTTGAAGCGGTTATCGCAGCAAAGGGTGGGCCAACATCATATTAACCCCTATGGATTAAGAATTGGATGTTACTCAAGTTCATATGCTTGTAAAGTGTATGCAAGCGAATACTTTTGGCAACGTGGTGTATTTGGAAATAATTAAAAATTTTATTTTGAGCACAGTAAATGTGTGAGCACCTCATTAGAGTACATACGCACACATTAAGAGTCAAGCACACTATAGATGGATGTTATACTGCAAATAAATGTGCTTAGTTTAACCAAGTGCTGAATAAATAGTGAGGAGTGGGAAATGTTCATTCATATCTCTGCTTTGGCAGGATTAAACAGGATGACCATCTCAATCTCTGTGCTGTCTAAAAACATAACCTATGGCTTATTTAACTTTTAAAGGCCTTAAAAATTTACCCTAAATTATTTATGTATTTATTTATTTTGGTAAGTGCACAAACATTTACGCAGCTTTGTTCAGCTCTGTTCTCTAAATGTTACTTACCGGAAAAGCAAAAGATATGAGCAATTTGAGATTGTGCTAAACCAGACGAGAAAAACTGAGGGGAAAAAAACAAAGCTTTTTTTTTAGCTCCTTGTAAAGCTGGCTATGTTGAAGTAACATTGTTGCGCTCATTGGCATGAATGACACGTCTGGCATGTGACCATTTTTTCATCACTGACTGTGTGTGTGTTTTTTTTTTTTTTTTTTTTTTCCTCCCACAGCTTGCCAATCGGGCAAGAACGGAAAAGGAAGACAAGTTGTCCCAAGCCTATGCAATCAGCGCTGGGGTTTCAGTCGAGGGCCAGCAACTATTCCAAACTATACATAAAACGTAAGACACAACAGCCTTCGTGATGTGTGTTGTTGCTGAATGTTATATTTAGAATGTGTTTTACAGACACTTGTAGAACATTTATAGTCGTTTAAACTAAAGAAGGAACCATGTGATCACCTGCTGGTGTAGAAAAAAATGATCCATGATAAGGTGTGTTGTAGCCAGTGGTTTTGTTACAACTCCGTCATTTACTATTTTCTCCTCAAAACATTTTATTTTTGTTCTACCACAGAAACTGGCCAACAATCATAATTTGTGTTTAACAAAATCAGTCACTTTGTTTTATCCTTGTATCCATTGAAAAATTGCAATGTCCATGAGACAACTTGTCTCTCACTTTATAGCAGCTCTAAGAAGTCATTCCCTCATTAGCTTCTTATTGTTTCTCTTTTGAAACTAGTGAGAGTGGAAAAAACTTTTTTGCTGTGAAACCTGAAATCACAAGGTTTTAATGTACAGTGAAAGCAACCGGATCTGCGGCGCGCAAATCTCAAAACTTTTTGATACCCCACTCATAGTAAATAAACGTCTTGTAACAGAAAGCTACACATCATTGACTACTTTTTTTCCCCCCTTGGATTAAATAATGCTTTCTGTCCCAGATAATTAATTGGAATTGGGAATTGGTATAGTTTTTTTTAATTTTTTTTTATGTATTTTATAAAAAAAAAAATTATGATAAACAAGCCTTCTGATTAAGAGAGGCATGTTATTGTTTATTGACTTTTGACATGTACTTATTATTTTTCTTGTACATTAATAAATGAAATCAAAGAGCAGGTTTCGGAGATAAGCATTTCCCACAGGTGTGAAATACACAATACAGTGGAACGCACAGGCATTACCTGAGGGCACAAAAGTGGTCTACTACATACAACAAATACATATGACCTTTCACACAATATTTTGATTTACTTAACATTTTTTCTAATAATTTCACATTTTTAGACGGATCCGTGCAGCTTTAGTTTTAGGGATTAATCCTCCTTGTTTTTTTTGTTTTTTTAAAATAAGAGTCTGTTCACGGTGCAAAACTGTGTTTCTCTACAGAGTCAGTGTGCACTTCCTATTCTTTTTAAGGCAGCTGTCATTTATTGCATTCTTATTATTGTGATTCATACACATTCACATCTTAAAAATAATTCTTAAATAATTAAATAATTCCTTAAATAATTTTTTTGATTGTGTCAAGCTGCTTCGCGACAATGTCATTTGTTAAAAGTGCTATACAAATAAAATTGAATTAAGTTGCATTCACTGCCTCTCAGTACACCACTCTCGCAGTATCAGATTAAACCGGTACAGGAGCGGTAGCACTGTAGAGGAGACTGTCCACTATGATTGTTCTCCCGTGCAGATTTTTTTTTAAATGGGTCGGCAAATATACTTGGGTGGCCCTCCAGTGTACTTTGGCAGCCCGTCCAGGTTTACTCTATATGTGGGGAAACACTGGAGTTATTTGTTTGGTCTGGTAGTTAATGTTGTCAGAGCTTAATCATTAGCCATTGTGAGTGACCAGCAGTGTGCAGCAGTGTTTTTTTTTTTTTTCCTTTATTTGTTAAATATAATTGTATAGATTTATATTGTTATAGTGCAGTGTTTCTGAACCTTTTTTTTCCCCCAGCATTAAAGACTGCAAATGGCAGGAGAAGAACATTATCGTGATGGACGACGTCGTCATCTCGCCACCGTATCAGGTGGAAAACTGCAAAGGCAAAGAGGGAAGTGCTTTAAGTCATATACGCAAAATTGTAAGTTTCTCTTCATCCTGTTTCTTATTGCTACTGATTGCATCTTTTTTTTGTTTTGGATGGTTGCTTTTTAATTTTGAAAGAAAACGCAAAAATGAGGAAAATGTATGCGTAATTCATAGGATTCCTATCAAACCAGACAGATGGACTGAAACACTGCATCTGCTGCTTCTGTTCACTGAACTGAAGTTTTACTTGGAAATTAAAATGTAAAGTCTAGTGCTGAGCTTTAAAAAGCACAAAGAGGCACATCCATAATTCTGATTAAATGCTGTATATTTTTAGCATGTAAATGATTATATACATTTTTAAGAATTTATTTATTTTGCAGTGTTTTTTTTAGCTGAAGAGATTACATTAAGTGTTGCACAGATTAATTCACTGATCTTAAGCTTGTCCATCAGGGATGGGAATCACCAGGGATCAAGCAATACAATATCATGATACCTCGGTGCCGATTCGATTAAAATTGTGATTCTATGAGTATCATGATTTTATGAATATCCCTATTCGATATAACATTTTCCCAGATTTTGT
>JAOTRS010000050.1:20283291-20297220 GCA_028565755.1 Dinotopterus cunningtoni | reverse complement strand
AAATCAAGGAAATTGGTTTTCAGAAAGGTTTTAGCAGTTTCTGCTTTTGTAGCATTGTTGCTACAGTACTTTACAACATGTCACTTCATTGTATTTGTGTTAATCATATCAGGAATGCTTCATACATCATTCAATAAATATTTATTTCTCATTACTCTGAAAATGTATAGGGCCCTGCTGGTATTACTGGTGCTCCTGGTTTCCCTGGTACTCGTGGCCCTGCTGGACCCGCTGGACCTGCTGGTGCTGTTGGACC
Organism: Dinotopterus cunningtoni; assembly: GCA_028565755.1. NCBI lineage: Eukaryota > Metazoa > Chordata > Actinopteri > Siluriformes > Clariidae > Dinotopterus > Dinotopterus cunningtoni. The sequence goes on along the minus strand of JAOTRS010000050.1, from coordinate 20,296,964 downwards.
CAAAGGACTTAATGTATGTACACTTTGGTTTGAACGTAGACCATTAAATGTTACTTTACAAAACTGTCAGTGACTATGATGTTTTAAAACAAGCAAACCTAAAGATGGACCTGATTTTTCATCCTGCAATCATTTATGAGTTGATTAGTATGCTACTTTACATTATTTACCTTAGAGAAGGTAAATAGGTTCTGAAGGTACTTTGTTTTATTAATCACAGGGTGATTCTGGTGCTCCAGGACCCAAAGGAGAGCCTGGTCCTAAGGGAGAGCCTGTAAGTATGCTTAATATGTAACACATGTTGTATATGAAATCTGATGATGACTAGGACTGATGGTCTTATTCTGTTTGTTTGGTTTTTTTTTTTCTTTGCCTTCCTTTTATACAGGGACCTGCTGGACCTCAGGGTCTTGCTGGACCTTCTGGTGATGAGGGAAAGAGAGGAGCTCGTGGTGAGCCTGGTGGTTCTGGACCTGCTGGACCTCCTGGTGCTCGTGTAAGCCGAAAATATAAAATCATATATATATTTGTGTTTGTGAAATTTCCTTGATCCTGTTTCTTCCCAAATTCTGCCAGATCCCTCATAAGTAATTAGCATTTATAAAGGAATCAAAAATGGATAGGAAAAGATAGGCCTTTTATATACAACACAAGACCATACAGATGACCTTTGAGGCCAAGGAGCTTAGTAAAGAATAACTGTGTGAATCAAGGATAGCCCAATCCTACTTACAATTATGATGAAGTCACTGTGTTCTAACTTAGTTTCTGACATCCAAATGCTCAGAGGAGAAATTTAACTTGTTGTTGACTAATAAAACCTCAAAAAAATTATACAAAATCTCACAAAGCATGATTCCTCTTAAAAAAAGAAAAAAGCTCAAATGACCCAGACAATTCCCAAGTGTTACAATTTATAATTAGATTTTTTAATAAATAACTGTATATATCTTTTAGAGCTAATATTTAAACTTGTAGTCATAGATACATTGATAACCTGAACTTAACTACAATAAAAAAAAATCTTAATGAATATAAATCAGAACAGAAATAGTGTGTAAAAATATAATTGTACATAATTCCATATTATTATTATTATTATTATTATTATTATTATTATTATTTGTTCACCTACATCTTTCTTTTCAAACAGGGTGCCCCTGGCAACCGTGGTTTCCCTGGTGCTGAAGGTGGACCAGGCCCCAAGGTAAGTCTTTCTTTCTCATGAAATCTTTCATCGAAAATTATTGCATTGTTCATTACAATCATAATTTTAGTACATTTCTTAGACAATTTCGGCTTGGCTGATTCTATAGAGCTGTCCATGGTACTGGATCAGATTCATTGACTACAAATCGATTCATTGTGTATAAGACAGATATCTATAAGTTGTTTGTATTTTCCTACATTATAGGGTGCCCCTGGTGAGACTGGTTCCAACGGACCTGCTGGACCTCAGGGAGCCACTGGAGAATCTGGCCGACCTGGAGAGCCTGGACTGCCCGGCTCCAAGGCAAGATTTCTGTCTTTTTTACCCATCTTGATGATTATTTCCACATTTTTTGTTTTAGTTTTATCTTACTGTCCCATGTATCTTGTTTAGGGTGTGACTGGTGCCCCTGGTGCCCCTGGACCTGATGGCAAATCTGGACCTTCTGTAAGACCACACATTAGTATAATATAGTTAAATGTGGCAAAATATACTGCATTTGACACTAACTTACTCATGTAACAGAATGTTAACCTCGGTGTCAGACAGGGCATTGGGTCATATTTTAAAGGCTTGCATACGCTTGGGTCTAAGTTGTTTTTAGGGGAATTTAGCATGGTTGTTTATTTTTTTTTTATAGGGCCCCGCTGGTCAGGATGGTGCTCCTGGAGCTCCCGGCTCTGCTGGATCTCGTGGTGCCCCTGGTGTGATGGGATTCCCTGGACCTAAAGGAGCTGATGTATGGAGAGAAAAACCATCTATCACCAAATTATCACCATACTATTTCTTGTTTAATATTAGCGATAACAATTTATGCATTTAGACTACTTATATTTGCAGTTATATGAAACTTAAATTAATGTATACTTAAAAAACTGAGAATTAATTGCAATTCCATCCTCTTTTAGGGTGAGGCTGGTAAGCCTGGCGAGAGAGGAGTTGAAGGACCCGTTGGTTCTGTGGTGTGTACTCTTTCTCTCTACTTAAAAAATGAACATGTTTGTATTTAAAGAGTGTCTAACCTTTGTACTTGCGAAATAAAACCTGTGTGATTTTTTAAATATTTTTATAGGGTGCCCCTGGTAAAGATGGTGATGTTGGTGCTCCTGGTCCTTCTGGACCTGCTGTAGGTTACTTATAAGCATAATAAATAAATATATATATATGTTTATATTTGTATCATATTTTGTTTTCATAAAGTTTTCTATAACAGGGACCTGCTGGAGAGAAAGGAGAACAAGGAGCTGGTGGAGGACCTGGATTCCAGGTAGCCGTTGACCTGTATAATAAAACAAGCTATTTTGTCTTAGCTTCAGTAGCAATTTTTTATAAGGATTTCAGGCAAATTATTTTAATATTGTGCACCATCAATCACTTTCATGCCTTTTTTTACCATTATAGGGTCTTCCTGGAGCTCAGGGTGCTACTGGTGAGACTGGCAAGGCTGGTGAGCAGGTGTGTGCCAGTGCAGTGTGGTGGAAATGTACTATCCACACCTTTCTGCTACTTGTGTTTGTATTAAACATAGCCCTAACATAGAGGTTTTGGAAACAAATATGAAGTATATTGCATTCTATGGTCAGTATTAACTGTTAATACTATCTGCTCCTCTGAGTAGGGTTTGCCTGGTGAGGCTGGTGTTCCTGGACCTTCTGGACCCAGAGTAAGTATCGCTGTGGTCAATTTTACCTTCCTAATAACCTTATATGCCTCGTCTTAACAAGAACGTGCAATTAGTCTACCTATATTTGTGGATGTATATAACATACACTTAAATCAATTTCCCCTCTCAGGGTGATAGAGGTCTTCCTGGTGAGCGTGGTGCCACAGGCCCTGCTGGCCCCACTGGCGCTCGTGGCTCTCCCGGAGCTTCTGGTAACGATGGTGCTAGGGTAGGTTTTGCATGGCTCATAGCTTCATGAGAAAGATGAATAAAGTCTGCATATATTTATGAAGGAATATGGGTCTGTTTGTATTTAGGGAGATGCCGGTGCTGCTGGAGGTCCTGGTGGTGTTGGTGGTGCTGGTCCCCAGGGAATGCCTGGTGAGCGCGGATCTAGTGGACTTCCTGGCTCAAGAGGAGAAAGAGTAAGTGCTGAACATCACATTTTTATATTAAATATAAATATTTAATATAAAAAGGTTAAAAAAGGTTTTTAATTACAATGGACAGCTACATTGGAATATAATCCATAACAATGATAGACTCTGGGTCTCAGATTCCAACCCAGTCAGTTCAGAGTAGTGCATCTTACCAGTTACTAGAAAAATGTTCATAAAAAAGCATTTAACCATTATTATAACATACAGATGCATATTTAAAACCAGCTTCCATCCAAATTTTTCATAGCATATGAAATCATGTGTGTCTATAAGCCAATTTATACATTGACCAAAGATACTTAGAAAATAATTATTAATTAAGGTTATTATTAGACCACTGAGAAGGAGGAAAATATAATCTGTAAAATATACGGATTCAGTGTTGTGCAAGAAAATAAACTATAATTAATTACTCTTTCACTTGAATTTGGAGAATCGTGTGTGATGGTGTCTTTACAAGGTCTTTGATGTCTTTGATAGGGTGACGCTGGACCTAAGGGACCTGATGGTGCTCTTGGAAAGGATGGTCTGCGTGGAATGACTGGCGCTATTGGTGCCCCTGGACCCTCTGGCACTGGTGGAGAAAAGGTTACCAAAGATGCATTCGTTTTGCTTGGTTGTTTGTTTATTTTTGTTTGTAGTAGAAGCCATGTCAAAAAGTATGTGTAAACTAACTATTTGATTGTAATTATGCATGGAATGCATTGACTATTGGAACATTAACTGTCTTTTCCTGTCATGCTAAAGGGAGAACCTGGACCTGTAGGACCTGCTGGATCTACTGGACCTCGTGGTGTGCCTGTGAGTTATTTATTATTATTTTATCAATGCCACTTAGAGCAGCATTCTGCTATTAATCTTTACATAACACCACAACAGCATATGACAAATAAACAGTCAAATACACTGTTACTGTTTGACTTTTCACATGACATTAAAACATGATAGAAAGGGAAAAGCTTAAATAACTGCACAAAGAATCATAACAAATGTGAATTACAGTAGAAGATGCATTTGAGCAATGGTGAGCAAGGGTAGCTCAGCTGGTTAGAACTCTAAATTACTGATCAGGACAGGGGTTTAAGCCCCAGCTCTACCCAGCTGCCACTTCTGGGGGTTTGAGCAGGGCCATTAACCATGTCCGCTTTAAAGTTGCTGTATTAAGACTGTCTTTTACCCCAGCTTTTTACCTGAGATAGGCGGAGAAGTAATTTAATCGCGCTTTAATGCATATGTGACAAATTAAGGCTTCTTTGGCAGGGCTAGCTGACCTTGACTATGATCCAAATCCAGAGAGTCAAGTTCATGTCCTTTAATGGGGCTTGGATGGATCAGCTTCTTTCATGAAGACTAGCTTGTGTTCTAAATATCAGTAGGGACAAGTCACTACTTTGACATCTGGCTCCAGTAAATAGGCTTGGAAATGATGGATCTATTCAGTGCCCCGATTCTCATGTGACCAAAAGTATTCAGACACCCGGTCATCACACCAATATGTGATTGTTAAACAACCCATTCCAGATTAAGTCCCATCTTTGTTTTCATAATAATCTTCATTCTTCTGAGTAGGCGTTCCACTAGTTTTTGGAGTGTGTCTATGGTGGTTTGTGTGCATTTACAAAGAGTATTAATAAGGTCAGACATAGATGGAACGTAAAGAGGCTTGGGTGCAGTCAGGGCATGAGTTCAACTCACAGAGATTCGTTAGAGTTGAGGTCAGGGCTCTTTGCAGTTCTTCCAATCCAAACTTGGTAAACTACTTTATGTCTTCATAGTGTTTACTTTGTACCAAGGGGTACTGTATGCTTAAACTGGTTTGGGTCTTTTATTTACAATGAAGAAAATTCTGTATAATTCTGAAATTCTGTGTGCTTCTAAATTTGTGGCAATAACTTGTGGAAGGCTGACATATGGGTGTGATGGTCAGGTGTCCACATCATTTTGAAGATATGTTGTTCATCAATCCCATTTGTTAAGCAAAGCAGAAGAGCTAGGTATGTTAGTGCAAGATCTGACTGTCAGCAATAACAATATAGATAATAGCATCACACTGCAACCTTTGTAATTTAAAGGCAGTAAAACACCTTAGGTTGCTTTTCCCAGTCTATAACTTATATATCAATATATCTTTACTAGGAATTCTACCAGAACTTGTAATATTTTTTTAGCTAGCTAATGGAGCAATTTCTCTTTAAACTACCTAGGGTGACCGTGGTGAGCCTGGACCTTCTGGACCTGCTGGTTTTGCTGGACCTCCTGTGAGTATCCCCTTTTTCTTTACGATATCAGATATATGGTTATTTTTTTTAGGCAATGTCCAGTACAGAAAGGAAATACAAGCTATTGCTTTTTACACTATAACAGGGTGCAGCTGGCCAGCCTGGAGCCAAGGGTGAGCATGGTGACTCTGGACCTAAAGGTGATGCCGGAGCTCCTGGACCTCCTGGACCTGTTGGTGCTGCTGGACCTCAGGTAATTTACCATAAACTGATATAAAGAGTATTTGAATGTATATATAGACAAATGGACATACATATGTAAATGTTTCTCTTTTCTATAGGGCCCTGCTGGTGCTACTGGAGCCAAAGGTGCTCGTGGTGGTGCTGGATCTCCTGTAAGGACCTGTTATTGACACTTTTTTGATGCTTCCAAAAAATACTTTATGCTGTATATATGTTAACAAAACTTATGTATAATTAGTCAGGGTATACGTCTTTATTTTTTGTAGGGTGCTACTGGTTTCCCTGGTGCTGCTGGTAGAGTTGGACCTCCCGGCCCTGCTGTAAGTTACTTACTCACAATCACCTTCATCATTCTCTTTCTAATCCAACCCATTCTCTTTCCAATCTCTTTTCAATAAGGCAGTATCATTACCTCATAAAGTATTAGCTTCAAAATGGACATTTCGACAATGTCGAACATTAAACTAAAATTACTTACTCATATATCTCTACCTCATAGGGATCTGCTGGACCTCCTGGCCCTACCGGCCCAGGTGGTAAAGAAGGACAGCGTGGTGCCCGTGGTGAGAAGGGAGTAGCTGGTCGCCCTGGTGACGTTGGTGCTGCTGGACCCCCAGGACCTCCTGGAGAGAGAGGTTCTCCCGGTGCTGATGGACCTAGCGTATGTTACTACTTTACTTTTTATATTTATTACATTGTATTAAATTGTATGTTAGATAAAAATATTTGTCACAAAGCAACTTTACAGAAACTCGGATATAAAATTTGCATTTAATTTTATTCTTCAAGGTTGGAGTTCCATTAGTAATCAAAAAAAAAATTCTCTCCCACACAGTATTACAATGGATACTATTGTAAAAGTATTAATGCCAGATAAGTCATTGCCTTTTGATTTGTTTCTTCTCTAGGGTCCTGCTGGCCCTCCTGGACCTCAGGGTTTGGGTGGAACTGGTGGTATTTCTGGTAGCCCTGGACAAAGAGGAGAGAGAGGCTTGCCAGGACCTCCTGGAACAAGTGTGAGTCTAGCATACACAAAGAGTCTAGCATAGAATTTTAGTCACTTAACGCTTAAGGGTTTTCCTTACTCTCTAATCAAGACATAACACTAGTCTATATCTGTTCAAAAATGGATTTTCGAAAAGCTGATTATGTTTTGTTCCCCACTCAGGGAGAGCCAGGAAAACAGGGATCTACTGGTGCAGTTGGTGAGCGTGGACCTCCTGGCCCAATGGGACCCCCTGGTCTGAGTGGTGGTACTGGTGAAGCTGGACGTGAGGTAAGAAAACCTAGAAAACCTTTATAGATAGTTTATTCATTTTTAAAAAGCTGATAGATGCTAAATTGTATTGGAGAAAACTTTTCTTTTTTGTTAACTTTCTGTTCTTGTGTCATTGCAGGGTAATCCTGGTCATGATGGTGCCCCTGGTCGTGATGGTGCTCCTGGCCCCAAGGTGATTTATACTTTCTTGGCATTTTTAAGCTTGTATTTATTTATTTTAAACTTTTATTTGCAGTGCAGTAATTAAAACAGTATGATGCCCTTCATCTAACAGAACAAACATATCACAAGAATCAGTATTCCCATTTGTGTGTGTGTGTGTGTGTGAGGCAGACGCATGATAGAAATAGCAACTTTGATAGCTAGATCCCCTCTCTGTTTGAAAGCCTTGCTCTTTAAAGTCTGCTCACATTACAGTAAACGTGTCATAGAGCATCAGATGGCTAATGATCATCAGATGGTTGAGCTTTAGCCTATAGCTCTGTGTTAAATGGCCTGAGATTAGGTTTACAGTAAATGGCTAGATAATGACGTGCGCGTCCATTAGAAGAGCTATAAAAGACTATTGTTTTGTCTGATTTTGTCATCCTGTATGCAGGAAAGTGAGCAAATGCAGGCTACGTATACCGGCGAATGGATTTAATACCAATGCTGCATCCGGAAAATAATAATTATAATAATAGCTTGTATTATTGAATAATAAACTCAGGTTTCAGGGTTTTTTTTCCCCCAGTGACGAAATATTTTGCTTTGGACTTCATTCTGCTCCCGTACGTTTCCAGAAATGTATGGACAAAGATTGCAGAATGTGTTCCTTATCCTTCCGCCACACCAGTGTCAAGGTCTATCAAGGTCTTCTTGTTTTTCCTTTTTTGAAATGAAATATTTTATTGAATATCAGTGTAATATGATATTAGTGTATTTTTTTTCCTTTTCGAAATAAAATGTTGTCCTAAATGCCTGTCGGCCATCTCTATTTCCCATTTTACTTTCCTTTGTCTTTTGGATTCACTTGTCTCATTGGAGAGCTTGTGACCTTCTTGTTGGTCGTAACGTGATAGAGGTCGCACAGAAAATGTCAAATAAACGAAATACCTCAAAAATAACGAGTTGCTTTTTACTTCACCTTTCGATACAGCAATTTATGTTGACCATAATTGATGCCTTTTAACAGAATAGCACACAAGGTCAGTGTTTGATGAAGGCAAATCCGCAGTCTTAGCTCAGTAGTTTATGATCGACTGCACGAAGAGATGAAGAATGGAGATCATTTGGAATATTTAATTTAAAAGAATTACATAATTTCCAGGGGAACATGCTCAGACAGGCCGCTGGGGGTTAAAAGTGGAACCTGTTAATATCTACGAGGACAATACATATGCAAAATGCACATTCTAACTACAGGGAATGCAAGAAAACCACGATTAATGTAATTAAAGTTATTACAATTAGTTCAATTTTAGATCAATATTTTTTTTAAACTATTATTGATTATTATTCATATACATTATTATTATTAAATTGACCTATAGTGCTTATCAGAATCTTTGGCATCCATGGTAAAGATGGTCAAAAACGTTCTTAAAACCACTTAGTAATTAGCTTACCCTGAAATGAGAAGAATCTAAACTTGAATACAAGTAAATTGTTTAAAAAATAATAATAGATTTACACGTTTCACAATTACTGGCACTCCTGCAGATTCATGTGAACAAGTGAAAAATTTGTTAATTTAATTTGAACTTATATTTTTGTTTTAAAATTTACCTGAAAGTTCAGGAACCCATAAGTCATGAATGTCTTCCGGTTTTGGTGGAGTATAAACGTGAGGTGACAGAGGCCATAGTCCCTTAGTCATTCATCATGAGCAACATAAGAAATAACATAAGAGAATATGTAAGTGAAATTGAACAAAAATCTGGTGAAATTCAGGAAATTGCTTTAAAAATGCTACATGCCTGAACATGCACCTTACTACTGTTAGGAAAATAGTTTGAAACAATCAAACCTGTAATGAATCTTCCCGGAACATGACGAAAGTGTATTTTGCCCTACATGTTGTAAAATCGATGTAAGAGGGGCAAAAACTTCTACAAATGTAGGTTGGAGATTTCCAAAAGATGTCCTAAAAAGTGACCAAATCTACAATTTTAAGTCAATATCCATGGTGTCAAAAGGAACCGTGACTGGAGGTGGATTCTTAAGTCAAATGAGACAAATACAGGAACTAACACTCAAGGTCAGCTTGGCAATCAAGGAAGGATAATTGGTTATGAAAGGAAAAGAAAAAAAAAAAGATCCAATATGTCATGAGTGGTTCTCCTCCAGAGGTACTCAGAGCCTTATGAGGATACATAAAATCATGGGCTAGAATTGTTACCATCTTCCATCTGGATATTCAGAAAGTACATCCAAATGTACTGAAAAATGTTAAAATGACCATAGATGCAATCTTTTGACAACGTACTTACAGTCCTCAAAATAATCAGAGAGCATGGCGTAATCTAAAAGGAAAGTCCAGGATCCTGGGCCCTTTGGGTTCTCCAGCCTCTTCAAACATAATAGAAGACTTTGGTGTTTACAAATAAAGACTGTACAAAGCACTAAATGCAAGGGTGTCAATAAGACATTAATGACTATTTTTACTTCAGTTAAAGTTCTACTTACATTTTCAGTGTGAGATTAAACTAATTTAGCACAATCAAATTTTTTACCCATACTCACCAAAGCTGGCATTAAATCTGGAGCCGACTGTATATTAAAAAGGGACAAACTACTAAATGTGAAAGGAAACTAATGCAGTCCTGCTAATATCCTTTTTGCAACACAATGGTGACTGACCACCATTACATTTCATGTTTTATTACCAATATGAAGTGCTTATCTGATTAACTATTAAGGCACTAATGAGTTACATAAATACTGTATTATTACTGAAAGGCTAATGGAACATTTTCTCTTACTTATGGGTCAGAGTAATGCTCTTCTAGTCTAACAGATACAGCATTAAAATTCCCTTTACATTATGCTTAACGACTTCATGGCTGCTTTGGGGAAAAAGCATTTACACAGCATTTTAGAGATGCACACTAATTAGTTCTGTACATGATCACATCACACATTTGACAGTTAGGAAGAGAGAAAAGAGCTGATGGAACTCTTACAAATGACAAATCAGTAAAAACAAGACCTTCCAACACAAGTTACAACATATAGTATTATTTTAATAATGACCATGATCAAATCTAAGAACGTGATAGATAGTGACCTTCCATACAATGCATATTCATTTCAGGGGTGACTAAAATGTTCGCCTTGTAATTTTTTTAGTATTTCATATATTCTCATAAATCATTTGTTATATGATTATATAAATCTCAATTCCTCACATGATAGACTCCCTCTTTCACACACGAACACACGCACAACAGCAAGCAGGTCCTAAAAAAAATCACGCACAGAAACCGTATACTCTTTTTGTTTCATTTTTTTTCTACTTTTTAACAGTAAATCAGTAACATTAATTTTTCAGGTTACACATTTGAGGCGTTCTCAGTTATTATATGCTCCTACATTAAAGCTTAGCATTATACTCAGAATGAGGGGAAGAAAAGATCAATAAACTGAACTCTGTTAAGAAAGGATGAGAAACAAACATACTGGAAGTGATGCACCTAGATTGATTTCAGTAAGCAGTGAATGCTACATTTCTCTTAAATTGGCTTGAGCAAAGAAATAACATCCTCTGCTGGACATCAGTGGAACAGTACAGTGTTCAGAATGCTGCTTTCGAACCATTAGCAGAGTAAAACAAATCATAGCACTTGGCTCAGAACCATAACTCAGACAATATTTTTTCCTCTTCACTTCAGCCAGTGATGATGTTGACTTCCCTTGGGTTGAGGGTGCACGGGATGTCTTTTCCCTGATTATGCTTTTGAGGTATAGTACAGCAAATTTTAAACGGTTTTGATGACAAAATAGCTTTAAAATGTTAAGGCTCCGAGCATGTAAAATAAATGAAAAAGTCCTGTGACCAATATGACTTAAACACAAAAAATATATAAGCTGAGTGTTACATAATTCAAAAATATAGTTTTCTTTTACAGCAACATTATCATCATGTATCAAGACACATTTCTCTGTCCCTTTTTCCGCAGTGGCACACGCACTCCTCAGTCAACCCCTCTTAAATCCCTACAACCAACAACAAAAGATGCACATCTTGATTGTACAAAATTCAACTGGCCAAATACAGTGACTGATGCTGGGGAGGAGTCTACGGTGCTTCCAGATTAGTCTTTTCCTCACTTTACCAACCACCATGTCAACACATACTTACAAACACGCATCATGGGCTTTTAACAGTCACTGACTCACTTCGACTCTCACAGTCAGTGGCAGGTATGGTTTAAAAAAAAAAAAGAAAGAAAAAAAAGTGCAGATAACTGTTGACCAAAGTCAATTATGTAAGGAGGGAGGGAGGTGTGTAGAAACCAAACCAAATGACAACAACAAAAGAGACAAAGATGATCACGGTGCCATTATTTGATAGGCGCCAATTGATTTCATCTCCAACGGAGCTGGAACCAGAACCAGTAGGGCAGAGCCTTGAGTTTGAGGCTGGTCCAAGTTCCCAGATTTAAATAGACAACTGTTTATTTTTCTTTTTTTAAAATTTCTCCTTGTGTCCTGTGTTTAAATTTTATGTTCAAATGGTCAGTCCTAAAACAGTTGCTCAAGCTATTGGGATGGGGTGCAGTCTTCTATTGTTTACTTCGATTTTGGCGATCCTAGAAAGAAGGAAAAAAGATGGAATGTGTTCAAAAGTGATAGCTGCGATACGTTTCATTAGATCATGCCCCTTGCACCACATGACCAATACAAGATACCTGTATTGCAACAAGGAATGTCCCCACTCCCCTACAATCCCCAATTTAAACTGTTTACCTGATCCAGACGTGATCGATTCTGGGACGAAGCAGGTTCATAGTTCTGTCAATAAAGAGAAAAAGAAAGTGTGAATGGCATTTTTAAGGTAATCATTTGGAAGCAACTCCACTTAATGTGACAGCAATTAAAACTGAAAAGAATAAAACGTTAAGACACAATAAACATACAGGTTTAAAAACAGTGAAGACTGCATTTCCTCAGGCACATGGATGCTACGTCACCAGCACTGTTCACATACACATCCATATCCTACTTGTGCATCAGGAAGATGAAATGCGGTCAAAACAATCCTGGCAGTCAGGTTCTATGTTGATCTGTAATTCTAAGTGATTTTATACCAAATATTCTGGAATGCATATTAGTCTCTTTCTGTTATTACGTTAAAATTAAGATAGGTCTCATATCAGACCCTTAGTATTTACTGATCTGGAGGGTCAAAATGATCAAATCAAAGTCAAAGGGAATTTATATGTGTACAATACCACCACAGTTATAAGGGCAAAAACTTTTTATTTCTCTACAGGGTAGATGAAAAGTAGGCATTCAAAATTGATAAAGTCCATATTAACACAAATTTATTAAATCAAATTGAAGGCAAATATTAAAATTTTAACATAGGCACTGGCCTCCTTCTTGCATCGTTCATCGAGCCTGGGGTCACAGTATTGCATGAGAATTTTTACTGTCTCCGGACATAGCGTTACATTCCTGCCTTTTACTGTACGCCACTATGTCTGCGCAAGAAAAATGTAATTTCACACTTCATAGCATGCTGCGATCTTTGCTTGCTTTAATACAGTCAAGAAGTTGGCTGCCTCCATGCCTGTACTATCAATATATGCCAGGGCCATGATTGGGCTGCCTGCTTCACATGTAAAACACTGGCGTCCCCGGAACTCCTTAATTTGCTCAAACATATAAAAATGGCTTAGAGCGAGGTCAAGACTGTACGGGGCATGTGGCAATAACTCTATTCTATTAATGTGCAGTGTTGTTAACATTATTGTGTGTACAGTTCCCTCAGACAGATGGGTTGCTTCTGCAAGCTGGCAGCAGGTTATATGTCTATTTTCAAGAATCAGGACTGTTGTGGGCTCTGAGCCACCTCAGCTGGGCTTGTGATTCATATACCTTCTTCAAAATGTTTGCACCATTCACTTATCAATTCAAAAACGAGTCTCATCTCCATACTGTGCTTCAAGTCTTCTGTAAATGTCAGTTTGTTTGTATGCCTTTATTCACCAGAAATTTCCTTAACAAGTTCCATTTGTATTGAATATCAGCGAACGCGTTTAGGTGGGCTCACAAATGAAAAGTATGTAAAATTCAAACACTAATAGGTTATAGTCAGCATTGAGACATCAGTAGATTGGTCAGTCTGGACGCTATATTTCTGTTAATATTATCCACCAATATTGCACTGTAATCAGCCAATACATTGGTCAGGGTGGAAGAAAAAAAATTTAATCAGTAACCAGCATATTCAGTTGTTGACAGAAATGTTCACTACCAACCTTTAGCGACAATGCAATGTATCACCCAACTCACCGGGAGGGACAGAGACTCTTCTGTTGTTACTTAGCATCATATTGTTTTATGTTGTTCTGCATTATTTTATTTGGGATTTTCTCCATAATTCAGTTAACATTGAAACATAACATGAAAG
>JAOTRS010000050.1:20231820-20249782 GCA_028565755.1 Dinotopterus cunningtoni | reverse complement strand
AACTGTTCAATAACAGAGTTGAATGTCTGAGAAGATTCTTAGTCATCCAGGTGAGGTTGTCTGGAACGTTTCTAGTAAACTAAAGTTCAAAGTGTAATTTTTCTATTAAACTAAGAAGTAGTCCAGTTACCATGACTCAACTTGTAGAACAGAGTAGAACATTTTATTTCTAGTTCTAATCTCTGAATGCTTTCCCCATGTCCATGGTAATCATGGATCTGTTATTGAACATTTTATTTCTAGTTCTAATCTCTGAATGCTTTCCCCATGTCCATGGTAATCCCAGCTCCCAAAAAACATTGGGTTAGATTGACTGGCTGCTTGTATATGGTCACTTCCTTGTATAGTAATACTCCTCCTAGGTGTATTCCGGTTCTATGCCTAGTGTTTTCAGGTTAAGCTCAGTAACCTTGTACTGGATAAAGTGGCGACTATATAAGATAAGTAAATTAATTATGGAATCAATCTGAAAGGAAGTCGATATTGTGTAAAAATAGAGAAAGTGTAAAGGGGTCTGAATTTTGACTGAAATCGATAATAAAAGGGGTCCAACAATGCGCCCTGGTGGGACACCCTGCAGGTGTTGTGTTGTAATATTGGATGGCTCTTTAGTCACAAATAATATTTAGATGAATCCAGGATAAAGTGGAATGAGTAAATGAACTGAAGTAAATGAATTATATTTAAATCACTGTAGAATATGCTTCAAGAGCATACATACAAAGGCTGCAATGAGTTTGTGTGTGTACCTCATCTTGAGATCCTGTGCTATTTCTCCAGCTCCCACCATTTCCCACTTGGCACTGTCTCAAACTGGCAGAAAGCTGAATGAAGAGAAATTAATTTGTTAACTTAGTAATCATTAAGAAACAAATCACAAAAAAGAAAGATAACAAAAAATTATTTATTTATTCTTTTCTGGTTACAAGGAAACACATAGTTGCAGGCACACATGCAGTGTATCATTTACACAATAATTAACAATACAAGGGATTTTCGGTACAGCCAGTCTTGCAGGTGAAAAACCTACTAACAAACATATTGGCTAAAATGACCAATGGTTTATTTAAAAAATTAAATCAATAAACTAAATCAATAAAATAGAACATTGGTGAACTTAAAAACTTAACTAAAAAAAAACTTAAATTTAATCAGCAATTAAGTGAAATAAAAATTTAAAAATTAATAATACATTTTATAATTCAAACCGTAATTAGAGATAACAGGATGCATCTGTTGCCGTTTGTTTAAATAAAAAAAGGTTCACCTACATCGGGTAAGTTCCACTCAGACTTGGAGCCATCTTTCTGGTAGTAGTACGTCTGTCCCCGATCATCCAGTGACTTGATCCACTGTCCACACAAACATGTACGTCGTTTATAAAATTCGAAATATAAAAACAGTGAATAGAAAAGAACATGTCCTGCTTAAATCTCAGGAATGTGTATATACTGTTTGTAATTAAATGCCCTACCTGCTCCTGTGTATGATCATTGGTGAAGATCCAGACTCCATCAGAGTTAACGCTCAACGTCCAGCCTGCAGGAGCACTGCGGTCTAGACATGCCCTGGGAATGACAGCTTTTTTCACGTGGGCCAATGAGTATTCCGAAGAACCGGCAAAGGAGTAAGAATCGCCCTTCCCCGGAGGTGATGGAGTATCTTCATCAGCAGGGTAATCTTCCTCAGGGAGGGGAGGCTGATGATGGATCACATGCAGACAGGTGATAGAAAGTATAATCAGTACACTTTCAGATAAGCTTGTGCTTCTCAAAAAGTGTTTTTATTTATTTATCATCTTTTATTATTATTATAAACCCTCTTGTCCCCCAAGACTGAGTTTAAATCAAAGCACTATTACTCTGCAGTCATAGGACAATCTTTCATAGGACAATCTTCTGCTGCATATACAGAGCGATTCACTCGAAAGAGGCCCTAAATATTCTGTAATAACTCTTGCTAGGATGAAGCAATCTGAATGAAACAACATACAATGTGCTCCTCAGTATATGAAACTTCGAAAACACCAGGATCCCCCTGAGTCGGACAGATAAAGGCGGCGGCTGTCGGCCATCGCACCATTTAATGGCGGACCCCTTCACTTAGTCACTCGACTTCTTATCAGGATGGTGGTGTGCAATAATGAGCAGCACTTCTTCAAAGTGCTAACCTATAGGGTCACCACTTCGTTTAAGCTTCGGGTCAATTTAGGAAGAAATATGGTGTTCCTGACGTACCCTCAAAAAGTGTTATTCAGAGGATGGTGTGGAAACTGGAAATTATGAGATTGTTGATCCTTTCACATGGCGAAGGCCCTACGAAAACATCGCAGCACACGAGCAGTTACATCCAACATCAAACCAAACATCCAATAATTGCTGCAATTCCCCTAGATATCCTTGCTGTTAGGTTCAGAAACATGGAGCACCATGTCGAAATGTGTTTGGCCGGAATCGGAGATCACCACCAGAATCACATATTATGCAATCGATTACACAAATGTAAAGATATGTAGCATATTTTTTTCTTTTTTACCTTCATCATAGCGAGAGTTATTACAGAATATTTGAAGCCTCTTTCGGGTAAATCACCCTGTATTTGGTTATATTCTTGTTTTCAACTAGCTGTAATCAACTTGTGAATTCAACAGAATCATGTTCTGCTATATTATATATACACACTGAAGTGCCAACAACAAGTCTGGCGCAGTGCATGACTTAATTTACATTCCGGCAGCTTATGCATGATCTAAAACCAGACTGCAAAGAAACTACAGTGGTAGTTTCAGTGTCTGCTTCTTATACCGGTGCTCCTTCCTGCAGACTGTTGCCTGATAAAGGAGGAGTCAGTAGGTCATCTGGTGGGTCCCAAGAACTCTGTCCAGAGACTGGGTTAAAAAAGTAGTGTCGGCCACTCTTCTCATCAAGCACCTTCTCCCAGTCAGAGGTCCATTTTGTTTCATCTGTGGGTGAACAGGCTGGAGACAGGGAGGGAACGGGGGAGACGGGAAACTCGTTGGTCCCCACCTCAGAATCCATTGACGGGCTGAGCGGGTAATCCCAGGTGCTACGGCCTGTGCTGGGATGATAGTAGTACTCTTTTCCGCTCTCCTCGTCAGTGTGGATCTCCCATCCCTCGGAGCCTAGCGTGTCTTGGAGTTCAGCAGGTTCTGATATTCCCCAAGCAGAAGGGGAGGGAAAGCTGCTGACGCTCTTCTGCCGTGACCTGGGCAGGTTTACATAAACTGCTGTCAGATCGTCATCTTTAACCTGGTAGAGAGGAAGCAATATATAAAAAGTTGTAAATGATGGTATTATCGTATGACAATACGGTTTGCATAGGACAAATAAAGTGCTTTGATATTGCTCATGCAATTTATTTCTACACATAGTGAACACAACACAAAGGCACACAAGACTAAAAGAGGCACCCATGCTACTATTTTCCTTCCTGCATTCAAGCTTTGAGGTAACAATGTATGTTTAGTCAGATAGTGTGAACTAAAAAAAATCTCTTCCTGTAGACAGAGGAAATAAAACAAGTTGAGAATACCACCACTGCAGCCAAATCACTCATCCTATTCAGAGACCGCCACATTCTCCACATATAGAGCAAATAAAGAGAGTACAAGCACACATGCAGGGACAAAACAAGTTGCTGTTTGATATAGCAAAGAATTTATGAGAGCCTTTAACCATTATTAGTGGTTCTCACCCCCTGTCCTGCACATTTTGGTGTTTTCTCATCTCGCATTCAGTAAATCAGGTCATTAACAGCCTTTGCTGAATTGAACTGGGTGTGATAGAGCAGAGAAAACACTATAAAGTGCAGGACAGGAGGTCCTCCTAGACCACGGAAACACAAACACAAGCACTTCAATACATGCAAATGACAACAATCGTTGATCATGACAGGCAAAGCAGTTGCTTAATCTAACATTTATTTATACTGCATGATGAAATGCATTTTAACTGATATCTTCAATATGAAAAAAACAATAACACTTTAACTAATCCCAGGAATTGTACCATAATAATTGTCGTGGGTCTTTGCTGAGACAATCATTTTTGTGCTTTCGTGTTGTTTGTCCATAAGCATAACATGCAAAAACCTTTTTTAAACCATCATATTAGAAAAACACTTGTTACTAATTCAAATACTGGCCAAAATAAAACATTAATGAGGCTTTCCACAATAAAATGCATGCACAGCTGTATTAAAACTACTACTAGTGTGAGACTTATCTAAACAGTTGTCAAGCAGAAATAAGGATCGTGTATATCTCAAGCTGTGAGCATTTAGCTTTGTCGGGGGAGATATAATGTTGGTA
This sequence comes from Dinotopterus cunningtoni, assembly GCA_028565755.1. Taxonomy (NCBI): domain Eukaryota; kingdom Metazoa; phylum Chordata; class Actinopteri; order Siluriformes; family Clariidae; genus Dinotopterus; species Dinotopterus cunningtoni. The sequence goes on along the minus strand of JAOTRS010000050.1, from coordinate 20,245,452 downwards.
CCCACAGCCCAGCCTGTATTTATGTCAAATACTGTGCTCATAGCACATCTTACAGCTTGTCTTAACAGCATGGTGCTATAATGCGTGTTTTCCATAACAACTACCAAACCAGGACTAGGCATCGGCTAATATCCGGCTAATGTCAAATAAAGTTGAAAATGTAACGCATTAGAGGTATACAAATTTAATTTTACAAAATCTCAGTGTTAGCCAAGCAAAACACTGGGGATTAGACATCAGCCACAGCATAAACCCGATGTTTAGTTACTTAGACTGATTTAATCCTCAGCTCACCTGTAACCCCAAGAAAGGGTTCTGGGAGGCCACACCACTTTTTATGAAGTATTTCTGAGAGAAGGAGGGAGAGGGAGATGGAAGAACAGAAACATATTAAAAGAAAGAAAGAAAGGAAGAAAGGAAGAAAGGAAGAAAGAAAGAAAGGAAGGAAGGAAGACAATTGCATTATTGCAAGCCCATTGGATTTCTTTGGATTTCTGAAAAAAATGGAACAACCATGTAACAAACAATATTTTATATGTGACCCTTATATTCATGATACGATTGTATGATATTTATTTAAAATTTTTATTAATGGCATTCACACTTTCTGCAGCTTCTTTTTAGTACTAGTTAGTAGGGACGGGAATCACCAGTGACCACCAAATACGATATTTACAAAAAACGCGAGTGGCGATTCGATTATTATTATCGATCAATGCCGATCTACTCAGGATCACAAATTTATTTATTTATTCACAAAATCATTTTTTTTTTTAGATTTCATTACAGTTCGGAACAAACTGCAAATAATTTCTTCCAAACTAGTTAAAACGCAACACCATAAATGCAAACATATAGAAATTGAAAAAAAGATTTAAGAAATCCATTTTGGAGTCAATGTGGTGATACATAACTTGCCATACAAAAGAATTGAGTTAGTATATATATTTTTCTCTCTAGTTAGTATGTATTTTGTTATACATCTCTTTACACTACTGTAAATTTACATATATGTAAATATTTACTATATGTCTTGTTTGACTGGCCTGTCTGTTAGGACTGACATCAAAATGTTAGTTTTCATCAAACAGACTGTGTAGAAATTTATTTTGACCTTGAACCTTTAAAAAATCGTGTTGTCATAACTCGAAAGTTAGCTTTATTTGTTTAACGTTTGACTTCAAATTAAATTAATCAAAAAGCTACATTTTTACTAAGCAACATGTAACTCTTGTCATTTGTCTTTATTATTATTATTATTATTATTATTTCGAAACAAACTTAGGAATAGTTCAGAGTGTACCACCTGTAGAATTATAAAGAAACGGTGATGTTTTACCGCCTCAAATGCCTCCAAAGTTGTTTCGAGACTAATTAGTGCACAGGGTTTGGAGAGAAAGACTATTTAATGTGTATAACATAATGTAACTCTCAGAAACTCGTGCACGCACATAATGTCACAGCCGATCAAGCTGAAAAACAGGCAATTCCTGGATGTCACTGGATGATCGACTGATACATGGCGATACATAAATCGGCCAAAAAAGAATCGAGATTCATAACTTGATCGATTTTCTCCATCATTTCTCTACTGGTATGGGATATGAAGCTGGTGTTTAGTAATTGGACAGCTCACAAAGACTTTTTGCATAGGGTTTACAGAATAATTGAGGACTGAACCTTTAGTTACCCTTTCCCCTTTACCAAGATTTCGAAGGTCCATAAAAATCTATTGAGCGAAATTGAGGAAATCCAAGTTCTCCTTTATCTAGCAGCTGTTACCTAAGAGATTCACATATATGTCCGTCAGTGACCTTGATCATTTAAATCATTTGTCCAATAATAATAAATGAGTGTGATAATGAACAATGCAAAATGAGTGTGTTTCTTCTCTAACAGCTCACAAACATTTTTTCCCCCAAAACTTGACCTAAGGAGTTCCGCATGGTGTTTGGACTCCTCCATCTCTCCTTATCAGCCCTCGTACGCAAAACATTATAACTCGTACCCGAGAGCAAAACGTGTGCAAGACATGCTTCTGAGTTGGGATTAAAAAAAAAGAAAAGAAAAAAAAGAAGCAAGAGAGCAAGAGAAAACAAGTTCTTAAGGGAGGCTAGGCAATTCCCAGAATGCGTGCCACCTTTTCTGAGGATAAAATTAGATGAGCTGAATGTGTTGAGCCAACAGAGACACGGATACACCCTGCATATGTCACTTTATAAAGTAGGCTAAGAGAATGAGTATAGTGAGAGAAAGATACAGAGAGAGAGGGAGAGAGGGAGAATGGGAGACGGAATAGGACTGAACATCTTTGTGCCGCACAACTAGAGGATATCTGGATATTACATATTTGAAGTCACTCATCACATGCGCCTTATTAACCATATTGATATACAAGTGAATGAATTACACTAAACAGGAGAATAGCAGTGACTTCACTTGAATACTACACTCATTGCACTTGTTGGCTGGAAAGAGTTTTAAAGGATGTGAAAAGTGAAAACAAACGTTAACGTGTTCCACCAAGGCGTTTTCTGCCTGTAAGTTACTAACAGGAAGAGTACAGACCAGATATAAACAGAGTTTACAGAGTTTAACACTGTATAGGAAAACAAGGTATAGGACTGTACTGACTTTATTACTGCATCACACTTCCCAGTGCAAAATTAGAGGTAGGGGTGAACAATGTGACGCTTAAATCGACTTGAGGTGTGTGTGTGTGTGTGTGTGTGTATAGGCAGGCAGTTTTCTCAAAACTTCCTGCGTTTACAAACCCCACTACAAATACAGAACGAACACCTCCGCCAAGCTCACCCTTTATAACCGCAACCTGGATGTAAAGTTTTCCTGATCAGCGCTGGTCAGACGGTCTGCTCTTTTAAATTTGCCTCACAATCAAACAGGTTGTTGTGCAGAAGTTCAAGCCTACCTGGGGATGCAGAGAGATGGCCAAAGCACTTTTGGGACGGCAGTTGAGCCGAACCTTGGAGTAATAATCCACCATGTTTGTGTTCTGGAAGCTCCAAACTGTCACGAGTCGAGGCTCATGATGGCAGTTAAGCTAGCGCTATGACGAGGTGAGCCGGAGCGAGCGCACAAAATCAATACCCGAATGAAAACAGGAGCATCTTCAGAAAGCTGCGTGTTCAGTGTTTTGTGGACTGGAGGAAAAAGAGAAGTGCTTGCTCTGTGTCGGTGGGGGAGGGGGAGATACTGACACAGTGAGACAGAAAGAGAGAGAGCAGATTGTGAGAAGAGACTGTAATAGAGAGGTGGGTGCACTGTGGCAGACTACGTCGAATCTACGAAACTATTATTAGTATAATAACAAACTGGGGACGACAAATGTCACTAGACACTCTCTTCCTCTCTGCGCTAAAGTAAGTGTCCCGTTTCAGAAGAGAACTTCAACAGAGCTAGCCCACAGAGATGCAAATTCAGTTGCATGCTCTCACACACACACACACACACCGAACCACTGAAAAAGCAGTATTTTACAGATTCACTTCAACCACGTTGGTACAAATTCTATTTTTATTCGTCACATCACACAACCATGCACGGTACAGAATGCAGTGAAACGCTTACACGACTGCCGGTGAGCAGACAAATAAATATTAAATCAAACAAATTCATGCTAAAATTAAACTAAGGTTTGAAAACAGAGAAAGAAGAATGGAATGCATGGAAAATACAAATAAGTATAAAATGTGCAGTGTAAATAAGAAAAAAAGGAAGAACATTACCAAAAAAGTCAACCAAATAAATATGTGCAAGTAGAAATATGTAGAGATGTGTAGTAATGTAATGATGTAATGTAAAAGTAGCGACAGCGGCAGGTGGCAGCGACAGTTACGGTCGCCCAGACTTAAAGTCGAAGCGTAAAACTTTCTCACACTTTAATTTAGTAACTTTCTAAATTTAGTTGTGCGTCATGCCTTTATTTAGTTAATGTAAAATTTAGAACTGAATGAACTAAAAAAAAAAACAAACTAAACACACACACAAACTTGGAAATCACTGATTTCATTAGTATATAATGCATGTAAATACATATATCCGTCATATATACATCATTATATATGGATATATGAAGTAATAAGTATAAATAAGTAAATAACTCTAGTTTGAACTTTGTGTGTTAACAACTTAAACAACTCTTCTTGTTTACCCAGGCCACATAAAACCTAGCCAGGCAACGAAAGATATAACATACTAGAGCCAACACTTCCTGTGTTAAAGGTCTTACAGAATGAGTAAATGCCAGTTTGTGTATGATTCTGTGGACAAAGAAGAAACAATGCATTACAGGACTAAGCTAAGGTTGCTAAACATCCTCCTTCCATTAGCCGCGAAGCTGAAAACGTTTGAGTAGGTGTGGCTCTACATGTTTGTTTTTTCAAGGTCATCATGTGGGTGTGTGTGTGTGTGTACTTCTTAATCCCCCCCCCCACCAGCCCCATCACACATACACAAACACACTTCCTCTCTTCCTTTTTTGAACTGCAGTACGTTTCCGCCAGACGATGCCAAAGCGCAGTCAAGTGTCACAGCGTGGCAGTTAAATCCTCGTTACGAACTTTACTACTCATCATGATGTCTAACCCTCTTCCTTTCCTTAGCTAGCTGTATTAGCCTGCTTCTTTGGCGGCTATTACATTCTCTCTCACTGCTAACGCAAAGAGGACAGACAATGTACATACTGCTATTTTTACATTTTCCTCCTGCTAGGTGTGAACGTTGGTGTCGCGTTGTGTATTGTTATTTCTTCTGATGCTTCCGACCTATTCTTTGCTTTGAAATCATGCATTACCATTTGGACACTGTGCCCTAGGCAGACTGCACTGCCCTAGCCAGGTGCGGATGAGGGGAAAAAAAAAAAAAAAAAAATCAGGCTTCCTTATGGATGTGTAGTTTGTTATTCAAATCTTTAGCTTGACAGAATGACCTCACTTCCATAGACACCATCGCCCCTGATACCAGACAACTGAACTCTCTCCCTTGCATATTCATTTAAACAAATGTGCTTCCTTTGGCAGCACAAAGATTTGGCTTTTCCATTTTATTTTTTTTAATTCAATGATCAGTATGTAGCTTACTGATGATTAACCAGTGGTTAGTTAGTTTGCATAGGCAGGTCATATTTTTTCAACCAGATGCGGATATACGTAACGAGTACATTTTTTAAAACAGTCAGTCCAACCTCTGGAGATCTGCTTAATGAAGTCAGAGCCCTCAGGAGGCATCTCGTCTTAAAATGGCAGCGGCACAAGTAGTACTATCTGAGTAAATCTCCATACATCTAGAGAACATGAACATTATACATTACATCAACATACACAATCATTCTATAGTATTAATATATAATGTGGTATATGGTGTAGTATTAATATATGATGTAAGGGGTCAAAGGAGAATGAGCAGCCTGGTTAGGATGATGTTTGAATGCACGTTATGCTAAAGTATTCACTCTGGTTGGCCAGGAACAGGAATCTGAGGCTACATTATCACCGGAATTATATAAACAAACGTTTTTTCTCATGTTCTCATCTTCTCATGTTTCCAATTACAGAACTGGTGCTCGCTGGATGTTTTACTTTTTTCCAGACCATTTAATATAAAGACAATTGTGCGTGACAATTCCAGGAGATCTGAAGTTTAAAAAATACTCAACCCAGTCCGTCTATAACCAACAACCACCATGCCGTGTCACTAATAGGATGGAAATCACCAGGGACGTCCTGATACAATATACAGCGGTCTTTTGGCATACGAATGTCCTCCCTTACAAATGTCGTCTGGAGACCAGAAATTTGCGTCAGCATACGAAGCATTTTCGGCATACAAACAAACAAAACTGAACCGAAGTTGTTTGTACATCCGGGAGCCACTCAAATCTTGTTTGCGTCAGTGGGAAGCCAAGCAACTTTTAGAAAAGCCAAGCAACTTTTAGAGAAAATATTTTTGAAATAGTCAACCCACGATACCAACGTTGCCATCGGCATTCGCTTAAAAGCTATGTGATTTTCCACGCGGTTTTTGTAATATTCGTAATATTTTGGGTGGCTGGAATGCATTATCTGCATTTACATTATTTCTTATGAGACAATTCATATCGCAATTCGAATTTTTGCCTTCAGAACTCGCCTCCGGAACAAATTAAATTTGTATGCAGATATTCTGCTGTATCACGAAACCCTAAATATCACAATTTTTATAAATATCTCAACTTAATAGGAAACTTTTTTTTTTGACTTTGTTACAATTCTAAACGAACAATCTTAACAAATAATTCATTCCTTCCGCACAGAATGATGCCTGTTAAATGTGTGAATAGTTTAGAGTGCACCACCTGTAGGGTTGTAGAGTAACGGCAACATTTTACCACCTCAAATGCAAACACATCTAATAAAAAAAAAAAGGATTTTGGAGTCAGTGAGGCGATACATCGATAGAACTGTAATAGACATGGTTTTATGCATTGCACTACTGCCGCATGAGCAGATGGAACAAGCAGGCGTACTTAATAAAGTGACCAGGTAATGTATATACAGGTGGACATACTGTTTTATGAGGAACTTGGTAGTTATTTGACTTATTTTCTTTACCTATAACAGAACACAGAAATAAAATGATAACTCTAGAAACAGATCATGGGCATATAGAATTTTTTACAAGATGATGATTAACGACAAAGAGTTTATAGTTGGTAGAAAAGCAGAAGAGACTGACTGTGGAGCACAGACTGGGAAAGCATACAACTGCTTACTTGATCAAATTACTTGTTTCAATGGAACAGCGCCGGACAAGGCAGACAAGGACCCAATCACACACACACACACACACACACACACACACGCACACACGCAACACAGTCTCTCTTCATTGCACAGAAGCACTATTGAGGCCAGACCTCCCTCTCCCCCTAAAGTTATATCATCAAGCATGGCCTGGAATCTGGATTAACTCGCAGAATGCTGAAGGTCTGATCAAGTGCAACGTGCCCCATTACAGCGCCAGTTACACACTGAAGCCTGGTGGTTAAAGAAAGTGTGATTATCACCCAGACAGGACATGGAAACATGCCCCACCCAAGATATAAGATTGTATCTGGCAATGTCAAGATCTGAAATCTCAAATGAAAACAGAAACCTGGGTCTTTCAGATTTATATCCATCCTAATGAAATATTAACCAAAGTACAAATTACAATAATGTGTAATAGAAGCCACGTGAAAAAAAAAAGAGAAAAAAAAAAAGTATGCAAAATATTTGTACTCTGACATCGAAAACCTGTTTCGAATGCAGCAGCAGAGGCATGGTGGTTCAAAACAAACCCATCGAATACCATCTGAAACAAGGAAGCGAGCACACAGGAACCAAAAACGGATGTTACATGAAACACATTCGACATACTGGGCTACACAACCCAGTTTTGGCCTTATTCTGAAACTATATGCGACTGAATGTATTTTCCATCACCACGTTTGAAACCAAGAATCTGCACGTTAAAAGACAAGACAATATGATTAAATAGTAAACCAGATACCAAAACACACTTTTTAACTAACCACTGCTACAGATTGCTGTTGAAATCCCCTCAAACAGGAACGAGGAGTCACCCAAAAAAAGCTGACAATCCACCCAGGTGATGCAATCCGTCAACTGAGACAATGCACAGAAATAAAGCTCGTCTGCGATTTTGTTTTCTTTGTCAGGTTTTTAAACTGTGCTGCCAAAAAAAAAAAAAAAAACCCAGATGAGACAAGGTAAATAAACTACTACCCTGTATGTTTACATGATCGGTGCTCATTGTGAGGACATTGTGAGAGGTTATTACATTATAAGTGCTGCTTATGGCTTGATGAACACGTTGGTTATGTACATCTCATTAAGTGTGACTGTTATTACAACCCACACCTCGGCAGAGTCTCAGGTTTGGTCTGGGTGATGAAGCGAGAAGAGTCCATTTGTATTAATATACAGTACGTGGGAGAGAGTGATGTTTGCACAGCTAATCAAATAAAGTCATTTTAAAGGTCACAAGCGACTTGTATTTGAATTATAAACACTTGACCTTTAGTGGAATAAATCCAGCCAATCTAAACACAAGTCAAACAGGAAGCAAACAGCAAGGGCTCGTTTTGATAAGGACGACCATGAAACGCTTAAACTTGATTTACTACCACTAATGTATCTACAATAATATCACCAGGGAACATTCACACAATTCACGTGCACATTATGAGCCACATCGTTCAATTCAGTTTTTTTTTAAAAATTGGGTCAGATTAGATTTGCATGTCATAACAGTTCACATTCCTAATCACAAGTGACTTTTATCTGACTGTAATGTGAACGCATCTGTCGACTAAAAGGCATGCAAGCGCACATCAAAAGGTTTTTGCTCGGTTAAAAGACGTCTAATTTGTGAGAACACTCATTCGTTTCAAACAATGGATAAGATTTTAGCAAAAATTATGATTTGGATTTTGATCTGGAGGATGACAAGCAGTTAGTCGGCTGTAATCGTTGACATCCAGAAGAAGGACACCTCACTTTAGCTGTTTTATCAGCTACTAGAGGTCTACGCACGGTTACCCTGCAGATCGTGACGCCCGCATGTTACCAGTATCTGTGAAAGGAGTGTGCACTCAAGTTGCTGATCCTCACGCTGTTCCAATGTTTCAGAAGCCGCTACTTGTGCCTGGCGTATGCATTGTCGCTGTGCATGCGTCGCAGTTTGATCCAGGTTTTCCAGTAGCTATGAGCTCGGCCTGACATACCCATTTTTTCTGTAGATGCCGCCGCCTACTGGTACATTAGGCGGGAAACGCCTGTGACACGATCAAAGTATGACGATGCCTGTGGTTACATAAAGGCGCTAGCACTGCTATGAATGATGATGATGATGATGACATCAGCGCCCTAGGTATGTGCAGATGCAAAAAGTCACATGAAATCCGATCTAACCGTTCTCAAGCAAGATGTATATCTAATCTAGTACGACATAAAAAAGTGACTCAGATCCGGTGTGTAAAACATCAGATTCGTGCGTTCACACAGCCAAAAAAAATAAAATCTGTGTCACATTAGAGTTAAAAAAAAAAAATGGAATTAATGTGAATTTATATATAAATTTGGTTCTTTTGACTTAAAATTAGACACAAATTAAACCACCATTTTTTAAAAACACTGCACTCTTTTGTATTAGACATAAACAACAAAAAAATAAACAATTCAAAACTTTGGATAAGTTATTCTGTTCCTGCTGCTCTGTCATAGTCACACGCTCTGTTTTCAAGGCTCCGTGTGACATTTACATACAAAACAAATGACTGGTTTTTGCTTTGATGTTTGTTCAAAGCAGACGGCTGAGAAACTCAACTGCAAGATGAAGCAATGGTGCAGGCCACAAAAAACAAAGATAGATTTACAATAGAGACTTTCCAGGAAACATTTGTTATATGCTATCCATTTAGGATTTTAAATCACTGTACAAAACTACAACCTGCACTTAGACCAGTTACAGTAGCATTGTAGCTTAATGACTTTGTGGCTAACAATTAAACACGGAATCGACACTGAAAGAATCTTAAGATCTTATTACTTACATAAATTAACTAATGTGGAAGAAGAGCCTAATCCTGCTCGGTGTATAAATATGGTTTATCCGGACTGACTCTCTCACTCACTCTCTCTCTAACAAACACTCTCACACACACATATCATAGACAACTGGTAGGAGCAGTTTTGCTGCATTTCCAACGCTCCATAGTGCAGAAGATACAGATGCTTTTACCTAGACAGCTCTGCGCAGCATATTCAGCTTTTGACACTCTGGTACATCATGCGTCATGAGATGTTTAAGATATCAGAACACCTCAACATTAATTACTTAAGTTTAAGTTACACATGCGTTGGCTTAAAGCACTTATTTTGGACACATTTGCAGGAATGCACAAGAATCTGTAGTCATATTTTCTTATAGGGAATGTTATATATGGGTCAGACCCAGGTTTGGAGGTCTAGCTTTCCTTAAACCTCTTTCATTACATAGAATGCTGATAAATATTTTCATAATAAAAAAAAAAAAAAAACAGGCCACTAAGTAGCATGTCTCTAATAAAAAAGAATTATTTATAACACTTTAGATTTAGAGATAGACGTCTGCAAATGATCACCCAGGCCAAACCATGTTCCCTTATGTTACTAATGCATTCATGTTTCAAAATAAACTTGACTCGCAGAAAAACTGAAGTGCTGAAGCACCTTCCTGACTGTGTTGTAATCATGCCAACAGTCTTATAAAACATACCATCAGACTTACTCTAGTCACTCAGTGTGTAAGGGTCAAACGTGGGTGTGTGTGTAATTTCTAAATAGAATTTAAGTAGGACATGATGTTTCCCTAATTATTAAAAAGGAACTCAAGGGTCAAATGTGTTTCACTGCACAATTGAGCGTCATTGTCAGTCCTGAGTCCTAGTTCAAATGACTCCTGATATCAGATAAACACATTACTATTAATAAAATCAGAAAAAATGTATAAATTCAATGCATTCTAACTGATCCTGTGTAGGGTTGTGGGCGGAGAACCCGAACTTTTTCCTACTATCCTAGGGAATTTAAAGCACATATCAGGGTACACCCTGGATGGGGTGTCAACCCATCATCACAAGACACAAGCACACAAACACACACACACACACACACACACACACACACACACACACACACACACACACACACACACACAGAGAAAGAGAAAGAGAGAGAGAGAGAAAGAGGGAGGGAGGGGAAGGATATAAAAAAATCGAAAAAAACAAACTTCTTTTAAACATTTTTACTCTAATGCAAATATTGCCAAACAATGTTGCCTGTGTGAGAGAAAAGCTATTAATCCACCTGGAAAGAGAGCCAACTTTTAAGAAATGGCCTGTTCATTGTCGGCATGCGGCCTAACTCCTTCCATGAAATAAGATCCACACAGGAACGAGCACGTGTTTTCAATCAAAATGTAATAAAAACCAAAGGAATACCAGGCACACACCTTCAAGTAATGTATCCCATGTGACAGTCATGTAAAATGTTGTGAAAATTAATCCACAAGGTGCCCTGACCTTTTCTATGTGCTGCTGTGGTGCTTGCCATGTTCGCGTTGTTTGCACGTTTGAGCGATTGATCGTGAACATAACACCGCTATTATTGCTCAAATCACACATGACAGCGTATGCTATACTGACGTTGTGCCTTGAAGGGTGAAATGCAGTCTACAGTATATTTACGTTCAAACTGTAACTTTAGCACTGAAAGAGCCAGTGTGTCCGTGATGACTGTGATGATTACAGAACGTCCATAGTGGCGAAAAACAGAAAACAAATATGTACACCCTGCACACTGTTGATCATACGCACAGATTAACATCTGTGTTCTTAACTAGCCACAGCTGTGTAGCACCTGTATAAAGAAGGGATATCGACCAAAACACGAAGAAAAATAATTATGTTTCGTTTTCTCCTTCTTATTCTTCCTCAAGGACACGGATTGCAATTTCTTACAGAGAGATGATATTATATTCACCATTAGAAACATAATCCCATGCTGTATGTACATAAAGCACAGATAGGTATAATTAGGCCACAGTCCACTGCTTCCTGTCTGCTTGCCTGGGCGTTTATTCCTCTGTAGGTGCTGTAAATCCTGGAGTGTTTGGAACTCATCCAACCCTTACTATAGAAATAATACGTACTTAAATTGATATTTGATGATGGCAGTTTATCTTGAGCTGAATCAATAATGACTTATCTATGTGAAAAAAAACTTAACAGCCTAAAAATTTCACAACTATAAATCGGATAACGCTACTTTGCGTTAGGGATCTACAATGGGGGAGGGAGGTGTGGGTGGGGGGGCGTGGCGCAATGCCTCTAGCTTTATCTCCAAAATCTGGATCTTGATCTTTTTTCGGATTTAGACCTACAATAGTCGTGTGTCTAAATTAAAGATAAATAGAAATTCCTTGATGTCGACCTTTTGTCTCACATAGATTCACTAGGAATCATAATGACAAGTTTGCTAAAAGAAAGTGCACCTACTACTAGGGCTGGGCAGTAGATCGTTTTTAAGGTACACTGATATATATTTTAACAAAATATACACTACCGTATATAGACAAAAGTATTTGGCCCTGCAATGACATTGTACCCAAGTAGATATACTTCAATATGAAGTTGGTCCCTCTTTTGCAGTCTTGGTATAACCATCTATATCTACTGTATATAAGCAGCTATAACAGCTTCCACTCTTCTTAGAACAGAGTGTTTCTGTAAGAATTCACGCATGCCCATTCATTCTGTAGAGCATTTATGAGGTCAGGCACTGATGTTGGACGAGAAGGCCTGGCTCGCCATCTCTATTCCAGTTCATCCCAAACATGCTCTATGGGGTTGAGGTCAGGGGCGGGCCAGTCAAGTTCCTCCACAACAAACTCATCAAACCATGTCCTTATAGTCTTTGCTTCATGTTGGAATAGAAATGGCGTTCCTCAAACTGTCGCCACAATGTTGGAAGCACAGCATTGTCCAAGATGTCTTGGTATGCTGAAGCATTAAGATTGCCCTTCCCTGGGGACAAGGGACCTGTCTGAACCACCTGAATTCAATAATGATCAGGTTTGGCCAAATACTTTTGTACATATGGTGTAGAATAATGTTAGTATTATAGGATAATGATATCGACATAATCTGATGTTATTTACATGACACGTTTTTTTCTGTGAACTCTTGCCACATTTTGCAACTCTCCACTCTCAAACTCACCACACAGCCCCGCCCACACTCTCACGCTGCATGTCCAGAAAGCTCCACCCACTCCCTTTCTCTGTGCATCTCCACGCAGCCCTGTACATTCCATCCACGTCTGAATGTAAACCCGGTATTTACGACTTGTTACGACGAGTAGTGTTTAGTTTAAAAGACAAAATATTGCGATTAAATTGTGGTGTTAGAAATTTGTCAGAACTGCAATAATAACATCATAAACTGTAGTACAAAAAGTGTGTTTTACTTTGTGGCTTCGCAGTCTAGCTCAGTGGAAACACGTAACTACCTCTTCATGTCCTGTGGCAATGGTGTTCTTTTTTTGGTTACGTTTTTTATTTTTATTGTTGCATTTAACTCAATTTAAATTAATCTGTTATTGTTGTTGAGAACAACTGAATGGGCATTCTCAGAGATAGGCCTATTTTTTCTTGAATATAGAGTATATATTTATATTTATATATTATTTTTCATTTGCATGTTTCAAACAGGGAATGAAACCCTGTCTTTGCATTGTATTTTGATCGCAGTCTGTTTTAATACACTTGCTTGTTACATCTCACAGGTGGCTTTGACTTAGAAGACAACTAAACTCTTTAGAGAAAATACTGCAATATACTGTATATAGTGTATTGATATTTATTTAAGGTAAAAAGATCAAGATATAATTTTTGGTTCATGTTGTCTAAACCCACCTACTACTCATATGTGTATGAACATCTTTTTTGAACACAATAACTGTTCATTTCAAGTGATGTACAGTACTTGTAAATAATTATATCCCTCTTTTAAAAAAAAATCCTGTTGTGAAA
>JAOTRS010000050.1:20156935-20173545 GCA_028565755.1 Dinotopterus cunningtoni | reverse complement strand
TGTGTGTGTGTGTGTGTGTGTGGGTGTGTGTGTGTGTGTGTGTGTGTGTGTGTGTGTGTGTGTGTGTGTGTGTGTGTCTGTGTGTGCCTTTTTTAAGTAAGGGCATTTAAAGGTCTAGGATATAGCCAAAGCCTGTGTAAAATGATGCATAACAAGATCTTTACTCAGTACAGTGTCTGCACATGCAATGATTAAGAGGTGTACTGTAGGTCACATGATATATGGTAGTAACACCATTCTTTGGATACAAGAAATCAGAGTTCAATGCCCCTCAAAATAATAATGGCCTTTATTTCAAATTTCTTCATGGTCTAACTGAAACTCACAATACAGGTGTTAGAAACACCTGTACACCTGCAAGTTGCAGTTACCAGTCAAAGAACAAAAAAGTTATTGTTTCCATCAAACATTAGAATGCTGAAAAAGTGTGATCTCTGTGACTTTAAATGTGGCTTGTGGTTGTTGGTGCCAGATGGGCTATTGTGAGTATTTCAGGAACTGCACATCTCCTGGGATTTTTAAACACAACAGTCTCTAGGGTTTAAGCAGGAAAAAAAAAATGTGAAGATTGGTTCAAGCTGCCAGGAAGGATGTAGTAATGCATATGATCTTCATTTACAACAAAAAAGTTCAGAAAAGCACCAAATTTAGTTCAGGTTCCACTCCTGTCAGCCAAGATCAAGAAACTGTCATAGGCTCAGACTTCCCTAAACAGGATAGATGGGCAGTAAGAAACAAACAAAAATAATCTAATAAACACTCATTCTTAATAAAGTGTTAGAGAGTGTATATGAGCGTTCGAGTGACATACTTTTTAAAAGACAATGTACCCTCTAAAAAAACTCGCAATTACTAAGTGATGGTGCGTGTAAAATGAGTCTTTAATGCTTGATGATGTAATAACTGTAAACAAAACATGCCTTTTAATCTATAGGGATCAAAGAGTAACCCACTTTGTTAGACGCATGATAGCATCAAGCAATGCACACAAAGATGTCATTATCACTCTTGAAGTTACGGCATTGGTGGCATAGTGGTTACCGCTGTGGCCTCGCACCTCCAGGGTCGAGGGTGCGATTCCCACCTTAGGTCCGTGTGTGCAGGCTTTCTGCGACTCTGTATAGGATAAGTAGTATAGGAGGTGAATGAATGAACTCTTGCCACTGGAAAAAAGAAATCTTTAATTCTCACACTCAACAAAACGAGTGGACAGGAAACCTTATGGTTTCTACAATTCATAGCATTTTTTATTTACAGGAAAACAAAAACACCTCTGGTGATGCATCATAAGTGATGGATAATAAATCTGTGGGATATCTAGAATGGTTGCATGTAAAAGATTATACTGTATTAGGCTAAACATTTAGTTCACTCCTTACATACAGTATATGTCTTTGAGGTTTTGTCCCTTCTGTAACAGATGAGTAAAGGTTCCTTAAAGAGGCACTGTCACCTTGCACCTCCAGGGTCTGGGGTCGATTGTGTTTGTGCCCTGCAATGGATAAACCCTGTCCAGGTTGTACCCTGCTTTGTGCCCTAAGTCTCCTGGGATAGGCTCCAGGCCCCTCTACGACCCTAAATACAGGATGACAATGAGCTGTATGGACGATGAGTGAGTGAGTGAGTGAGTGAGTAAGGAGACAGCTGACTTGACCTTAAGGCATCACTAGAGGGAGGCATAGAGCACTGTCTTAATCATAATCACTGGCCATCAGGTCCACCTGTCTTGAGTCAACCTTGGCATAGACATATACAATCCCCTCCATAAGTATTGGAATGACAATACACAATTTTAACTATACATCAATTACACCTCGGATTGAGATCCCAAAATGAATATGAGATGACATATCAGAATCACAGGTTTCATTTCATGATCTATATGTAATAACGAGCTTAGAAAATGGCACCTTTTTAACTCAGAATTTTGACTGGGTACCAACAGGAGCATGTAAGGAACCAACTTCACTGAGAGAGTCACTTTTACTTTCACTGAAGGTGGTAATTTTAGGTACGCATACAACTGACTTAAAGGTAAAAAAGTAAGAATAAAAGTGAGAATTTTTACATTAAAGACAAAATGTTAAAAATTTTAAATTGTTTTAAACTGTTACTACTTCTGCAGCATATTTTTTTACAACAAGAGAACAATTTAACAACTGAATCAAAGATGGGACTGTGCTGGTGTTTTGATCTGATAAGAAATATTAAAAAAGAAAAAGAAAAAAGAGAAAAGGTTGGAAAGAAGTTTTTAACACATTACCAAACAAAACAACAAGGAACTACAAACATGGAAGGCTTAGAACAACAACCCTGCATACACTCAAGTTTTTTATATTTCAATTTTATACAAAATTTAGATCAATGAACAGGGACTACCATGTCTGTGCAATTTGGCATTGGGGAATTCTCAGCACAGCAATGTCACTGATAGGGTAGACTGGGTGATCCAGGTACAAGTGAAGCAGGTGGAGTAGCATTGTTGGAAAATTTTAAACACCTCAGTGTCTCTGCTGGATTAGGAAACAATCAAACAACGTCAAACACCCAGGCAACCCTGAGGTCTCCAAACAGATAGACAAACTCACTCACCATCTGTAACACTGTATACTGTATGTCCTGCATACAGGGTCATGGGGGACTTGGAGCCTATCCCTGGAGATGGGGTACACCATGGACAGGGTGCCAATCCATTGCAGGGCACACACACACACCCACACACACACTCACATGCTCATTCACACACCACAGAGCAATCTTGGAAAAGCCAGTTAGCCTAGTCTGCATGTCTTTGGACTGTGGGAGAAAACCAGAGTTCCTGGAGGACATTAACCGGCCAGGCATGTGGAGAATGGAACCCAGAACCTGGAGTTGCAAGTCGACAGTGCTGACCACTATGGCACCATGCTTCCAAATTTGTGGTGTAAAAGCCTCTTGAGAAAGCCTCTTACACCATCAATGGTCAGCACTTTGCTTGAATTGGATTGTTCCCCACTTGTTAGTCTCATTGGGTAAAAGCCTGTCAATTAAAATAAAGAACGGTATTTAAGAAAAAAATCATTGCTCATAGGAGTTGAATGCAGACTTGACAGTTTAGATGCAGTAGCTCTCTGTACACTTCTGACAGGCACAAGCAGATCAGTTCCAGGATAAGAATAAAGTGATAAAACTCCTTCGCCAGCCAGGCACTCCGTGCCTGAGCCAGACAATTGCTCTGTTCTTGTCTTGGTACTTTTTAAAAACAACAACAGATTTTGTCTGAATGTAACACATGACATGTACAATTCATTAATCTTAATCTATACATAAGCAAACAATATAATGTTTCCGGTTAGATTCCAGGCCTCATGCAAGCAAGTAATATAGGCGGCTCTATGTCATTGCCTCTTTATCCAACTTTAAAAGGGGTTTAGTGGGAAACCAACAGTTGCTAAGCTACTACCGGGCACAAAAACAGGAATGTCCCGATGTGGAAGTGAAGATGGAGACACAATGACGGTGTAACAGGACCAGAATCCAGCAGAGTTTTACCAGCTTTCAAAGTGGAATAGACTCACTATCATGGACTTGAACATTCAGTCTTTCTTTTTTCTTAAAGCTAAATGTATTCAAAGAGTTTATGCAAATAATTTGAAAGAAAGAAAGAAAGAAAAAGAAAGAGAACTGTATTGCTGTTAAATTTTTTTGTCATGAATGGGTCACACATACCACCTAGTGGTGTGCAAAAAGAAATGATATGCTGCAGTATAAGTGGGTGTTAGGCAGGGTGGCTTTTAAAACAATAAAGTCCGGCTAATAATAACAATAATAATAATAATAATAATGTTTTCTCTACGATTTTAGCTTTATCTTTTATACCCTTTATATTGGACTTTTATTTTATTTCTATATCTATGTACAGGAAATGTAATCTAACTAATATCAATTTTATTTTAATGTTAATTCTGTTTTATGATTCATAATGTTTTTACTTACAATTATGCTAAGAATGACAAAAATTACATCAGTTACATTTTCCCGTTAATTCTTTGAATAGTAAGAGGAAAGTGGAACGTTACTTTATAATAATCATATTTAATATAGCATGCCTTAAAAGCCATTGTATTAAAAATTGTAATTAAATTGTCAGTGCCTTAAAAAATCAGTTACTGTTGGCTTGTGACGTCATCGGCTTCTAGATTGTTCTTTGACTATGTCATATTCTTTACTCACCCCTACTGGCCAAACATGGCATTTTATAGTTTGCACTGTACCATATCACCCTGAGACTGATTTAATTGGGTTATTAAACAGTCTTCATTACCTATGTAACCATTTTTTTTTTCTTTTTATTAAGAAAAAGAAATATTTTTTTCTTCAAGGCACAAACTTTATTTGCACTTTGTCTAAACACTTTACAGATATACTGTGTGTGCATTACTCATAGTCCAATTCATCTATTTTTTTAAGGGCAGAGTTTTCATCACGTAATATTAAAGGCTGAATGCTGTCCTGGTGCTAAAAAGCAGTGACACTAGATTCAACACCCTGATCTGGACACACACACACCTACCAAACTGTGGAGCCTGGCCCTGGGACAAATCCCTTTTCTCAACTGTGGGAAAATAAAGTGACAGATGTTTTCCTGGGCTCGTTTCCAAACAGAAAATGTGGGTGTGTGAGAGAAAGAATAAAAAAATAAAGTCCCCAACATTCAAACAGCAACTTGAATGAGAGAAAAATCTCATGGGATTTCCTAGCTGTACAAAATTTCTCAGGCCAGTAAAGTCTGATCAACACAAACACAAGATAAGATGAGGAGGAGTGTAAGTAAGGAAAAAAATAAAGGAAATAAGTAAGGAAATTACTACTGTGTCATCATAGCCTGGTCATCTAAATAATTAAATATCCATCCATATAGGGACTGTGAAAACCAATGGTGACCATTGTATTTATTCCCATGCACACAGACCCCAAGGAGAGAGTCAAAGGCGCACCCAAGCCAAATGATTAAATACTCCATGCACACTGAATTAAGACCATTGGCATCTCTATATGGCAATAATCTGACATTATTATAATACTGTATATCATAACAGAATATTTATAATATATACTTGTTATTTTTAAGCAACTCTTATGTGGTAACCTTCTGGACTGGTTATGAAGGCTCCTCACTAGGCTTTACCAATTTAATATGCAAACCATCTACCAGCACTTCATTATTCTGACCATTGTAATTTTGTGGCACTGATTTTCTGGAAATTGGTTTGAACCACAATAGTTGGAGTGCATTCTGTAATCCCAACAGCTGTAGTCATGCCTGCGTGGGCTACGGAAGTTAAAACATGAGTACTGCTAATGCACACAACTCTGACCACCTTAATAAAATGTCTGCAAACACGAGCATCTTTCGCAAATTAAATAAAATCTTAATTAAACCTTCCTTTAATTATTAATGATTTACGCTAAATTCTGATTGTTATTTCTTTTCAATAATATATAAAACAATCTGAAACATACTCTTTTCCATGTCCACTACTTAACGTTTGGTGAGAAGGCATATACTAATACTGTTGAGGAGACTAAAATCCATAAAAATGAACAGCAGAATAGACACTGGAGATGCCTTTTGCTTAGTGGCTTTATATTAACTTAGAAACTGATAGTGCACTGGAAAGCCGGATGTTATGCAATGCTAAGTTCTATATTAAGCTTTTCATTAATTCATCCACTGGAACCACTTTATCCCGGTCAGAGCATATGCCAGTAACACTGGATGTAATTGCAGGGCACCATGATCACACAGTTCTCACTAATTCTGAGTACCTGAATGTTTTTTGGAAGAAACTAAGCTCAGGATCAAACCATGGACCATAGAGCTTTGAGGAAACATCACTGCATTATTCCTGATTATTTTCTAAGCTGATCAACAAAAATCTTGTATAGATCTTGTATAAATATATAGTAGATGTTTATTAAGTATGTATATACAGTACATTTGGGCATGTACTGGATTTTCCCCAAAAGTCAGGAATAAATGGGAATATAATGGCCAGTTATGTGTATCCAAATATCAATTGCATTTTATGGCATTTGGCAGACACCATTATACTGAGTGACTTATAATTATCTAATTTATAGAACTGAGCCAATAAGGGTTAAAGGCCTTGCTTAATGGCCCAGCAAAATCAGCTTGAACTCAGAACTTAATCTGAGCTCATGATGCTCGAATGAGAAGGCTTATGTCTGAGCAACCACTTTCTACTCTACATAGTAAGCAATTTAACAAGACTGGTTTTTTATTCCAGTCTAGTATAATCTAACTAGCAGTTATCCACATGATACAATGGGTCAGAGAATAAGAGTGAACATGTAGCGCATATATTGTAAATAATAACTGTAAAATAATTTTTTTATTATAATCAGCACCCAAGGTTAACAAGGTTTTAACACTTTAATGTCTTACTTACCGAATTGTTTGCAAAAGAAGTTAAATTTCTCTGCATAGGTTAATGGTTATATTAAAGAGAGCTAATGACCCTTCAGCGATATATCTTAGTTGTGCCTAAATACAACTACTTTTAAGTTTTAACTTTGTCGTTTCTTTTTCTACATATTTTGAAATACTGTTTTATCTATGATGATTTTGCTTGATAGATGGTGTATTTATACTGTGGCTCGATTCCCACCTTGGATCAGTGTGCATGGAGTTTGCATGTTCTCCCTATTCATGGTGGGTTTCCTCCAGATACTCCTGTTTCTTCCCACAGTCCAAATACATTCAGATCTTTGACAGTGTGTATGTTTGTGCCCTAAGATGAATTGGCACCTTGTCCAGGTTTTTCCCTGCCTTGTACCCAAAGTCACACGATAAGCGGTACATAAGATGAACGAATGAATGCTATTAAAATTAAGTGTACAACTCAACCCTCCCATTTTATCCGTTTGGGACAGGCTCTTTTCTATATTATACAAATATAGAAAACTTTAAGCTGAAAAATGTACAATATGTACAAGGTTGCTAATAAAATAGAATTGAAATAGAAGTGTATGAGGTGTTAAGTGTATAAGTTATACAGAATAAATTACAGGCAAGTGCAATTAGAGAAATGAGCAACATCCAAAAACATGCAGAACTATGTGCAAAGTCCCAGAGGTGTGCAACATGTAAGCACTGTGTAAATGTGCAACGTGATGAGTAGTGTGTTACCACGAATGTAGGGAGAGTGTTTACTGTGTAAGGGAACGAAAGAAAATGAATGAATCAGATTGTTTAGCCCTGTGTGGTGTTCTGGTTGAGGGTACGAATAGCCTGCGGGAAGAAGCTTCTCCTCAGTTTCTCTCCGTCTTGGCCCTCAGGGAACGGAAGCACTTTCCTGACCGCAACAGACAGAACAGTCCATTGTTGGGGTGGCTGAGATCCTTCATTATCCTCCTGGCCTTGGGCCAGCACCGCTTGCTATAGATTGGGTTCGGGTCATGGAGCTCGGTGCGGATGATGCGCTCAGCTGATGGCACCACCCTCTGTAGAGCTCGTCTGTCCTGCATGGTGCATCAGGTTGTGATGTTTCCTGTCAGGATGTTGCAGGAGTAAAAGTTCTTAAGCATCTTGAAGGGCAGTCTAAAGTCTAGATAGAGATGCTGTCAGGTTTTTTTTTTTTTTACCATGGTGTTAATGTGACAGGGCCGTGACCAAAAGTGGAAAGGAACTTGGGGTGGGGGTGGTGGTGTCTGAGGGTTTACTATGAAAAACCCTACTTTGAGCTAAATAGAGTAAATTTGAAGGTGACTACTTTTTCTCAAGTGTACATGTGCATGGGAAACTTTTACTTTTATAATATTTGCCCTAGGGAATCTCTACATGTACTCTTACTCTTACTCTTCTGTACGTGACAGAAAAAAATCCATATAAAATAAATGTAATTCATTTTGTATTGGAGAAATCAACGTAAAGTAATTGTAATTTATATTGTATTATAGTGGTTTCTAGGACGTACTGTCTACCAGAGAACGCACTGAGGGGGAGAACACGTGCGTAATTGGAGCACGGTCAGGGGGATGTGATTCTAGCGCCCCCGGCCTCCATCAGGTCGCTGAAGGAACTGCGCCAGGCAACAGTGTGCGCGATTGCAGCTGCAGAGAGACAATAACGCCTTCGGCAGGGGCAGGTAAGCAATGCTTTCTCCATTAACATCTAAAATACTGGGTTTATTCATTATTTTGTTGCATTCGACGTGGATTACACCAGGAACGCTGCGTTTATGAATTGTCGGGTTTTAAAGGCGGCGCATGTTATTATACTGGGCTGTCTTTTTTTTTTTTTTTTTTTCATTTGGACGAGATGAGAGACCGTCGGCCCTGTGTAAAATATAATTCATAGTAGAAGTAATAATAATAATAATAATATATTGCTCGGAATAGCAGAGAAGATGATAAAATGCCCTATGAAGAAGGAATGGCTTAGAAATAAAACCCACCTTTCCACTGTAACGGTATTTATTATGGCAGTCCCACTCCCTTATAAATAAATAAATAATAAAATAAATAAATAAAAACATGTATCCCTGTGATTGACACATTTTTCTCCCATTCTGTGATTAAATGCAGATAAAAAATATCCCCCCCCCACATGTCGGGTTTATTTTTGTTGCAGCTGCTGCTGTTGTAGGTTGTGTTTTTTTCTCATTGGACCATTGTGTGTTTTTTCTTCATCTAATGAACGCCTCGCCATGCGTAAAAAAAAAAAAAAAAAAAAAAGCACAAAGCATCTTCTCATCATCATCATTATCGTTGCGCGTGCATCTTAGATATTTGCGCAAAAGCGCACTACAATCGTTGCATGTATGGATGGAAATGCAGTCCCTTTGTCGGCTCGAGACGGTTTTCCAGGCTATGTCATCGCCTATAGACATGCACCTGACTGTGTGGAAAAAAAGAGAAAAGACTCAGTCACAGAGAAAGCCATGCAAAAGCACACCAAATGTGCATGAATGGATGTGTCTGAAGATTTAAATACAGTATTGTCTATCTATCATGCTTGCTGATGTACTATATAAGACATGCAGTGCTGATTATTAAGCCTGTTATCCTGCACGCACATGGACCTTAATTGGATTGGAGGAAGGGGGTGAAAAAGGCCCTGGCATTACTCTCAGTGGTAATTTTGCAGCTATTCCTTCTATTGACAGATGACATCTTCACTGATGCATCTTAAAGCCATTGTTCTCCAATCCAGTCCTCAAGGGACTACCATAAGGTCTAGGGCTAGGTTTCTGCACCGGCACATGTGCATCATGTATTCATTGTTCTGCATTGCTTGGGGACTGGGAGGAAGCAAATATAGGCACTGTCTGGAATTTCTTGACGAGAGAATGCCTTAAGGTATTGCTGTATTTTGACCTAATTTAGATAAGAGATATATTTTTGCACTTCATATGGTGATCTGTTTGAGAAAAGAATTGTAAGTGATCATGCATGGTGGCATTATGAGTGCCTTCTTGAAGAAGAAACACTTTGTCAGCGTTTACAGTTACATTTATGTTCATTTCCTTAAAGGAAATTTTCTCCTAAGCACCTTGATAGAATACGATCTGAGTATCTTGTTGTGTGGGATCCATATTGCTAAACATCTGTAGTGCAAAAGGGTAGGCATTTCTATACTCGTAAACATTTACTGAATTTGTGGAATCAGTCATTCGGTTGAATCAGGTGTGTTAAAGTCATAAAAATCAGTTAATGTGATTGGACTCTGTCTTGTCAGATCATATTTGAGAGTCCCTGCTGTAATGAAACTGACTTCACATTAGACATGTTTACATAAATACAAATTTTTGCAAAAAAAAAAAAAGGAAAAAAAAGGAGAGCCGGGTAAGTTGATTTATTTTTCCCTGCCATGGACATAGTAAATGTAAGTTTATTAATAACTCTTCTAAATCGTTTGGAAGAGGCTCTGAAAGCGGATTGTTTTAGAGTATAAAGTACTCTATCTTACTCCATAAAACATGTTTAACTGCCTTCACATCTGTGTTTTACTTTCATGTTTAATGCAGAGCATAAATGTAATAAGTAAGAAATGATGACAGCATTTATTTCTGCAGTTTGCACTACAGTTACAGGCAATTCACCAAGACTACTGCTGAACAAATTTAGAATGAGGATGTCAGAGTCCCAGTAAAAGCAGTAGTTGCCTGTAAGTCAAGGCATGTTTATTTCAGGAGACAGATTAATGAGTTATTAGTTATGATTCATACACAGTAATACATGTAAATTTTCAGTGTGAAAGCTTAATTTTATTCTTCCTCACAACGCAGCAAATGTACAAGCAACATAGGAGCTCAAACAAGCAAGTCAGTGCAAGAACATTCAAACTACAGTACATGTGACAACATGCAACATACATTTCATATGTACAATATATGCCATGCTTATCGAATGTGACTGAGGTTGTATTGTATGATTCTTTTGATGCAGCTTGACTGGATTCTCAGTGTATGCATGGTACAACACTGTTTATTTGACTCTGCCGTTCAACATCCTGATATCCTGGTGCCAAGAATCCCCACCCCCACCCTGCCTCCCAGTGAAAGTCCATCCAGTCAGTATAATGCAAGTCATAGACACATTTCAGACCAGTGGCCTGCAGTACTTGCAGGTCATGGCTTCCCAGTAAAGAATTAGATGTTTTTATTATAATGTATGATGCACTTTTACAACGTTTTGGACAAAAAGACTATTTAGACCTGGCTTATAAATATTTACTACAAAATTGTGTAATATTCTATAACTGTAAATTTGGCATTGATATTGGCAGGCTTTCAAAGAGAAGAAACTTTTTCAGCGACTACTTCAAGCAGCTTTCTTGCATGAGTGTTTAATTGGAGCAACAGAGTGGAATTATGAATAAGCTCGATACATCATCAGGGTCCTTCTCAGACAAGCTGGCATGGCACGCTGAGATAAGAATCAGTGCCACAGGCATTGGGGATCATGTTTTTCATTGAAAATGTGCAGCTGCATAGACTTAGGCCATTAGTCCTTCCAACGGAACCATGACGAACAGAATTCCAGTAGTTCACATTTATGGGATTCCTCATGGTCCCGTTTCCCAGAGTGCCTTGCTGGGGCCTTTCAGGAATGCAACATCCTTTTCGCAGCTCTTTACTGCGTTAAGACACAACAGCTGTAAACCGATCAACAAATAAAAGGGTGAAAATGTTTTTCCCACATGACTGCCTCAGCTTACAAAACCACTTTAACTGCACAGACTGGCAGGAATGGTAATTGAATTTGAGTACTGATGGATGTTATCTCTGGTACTCTTGTCTCTTATTCAGGATATTTAAATTTTCATTACCAGTAAAATGCAGTAAAACACAGATTTCAGTAGATGTTCTTTAAACAGCATTATTTAATTAGTGAAAGGTGACTAGAACATGTGATGTTCGATTACTACATGAATATAACCAGTACACATTTGGGCAGTGTTTCATGGCAAATTTCTGCAACTGCAAAGCTGGCACAATTTCAGGGCTGGACTATCTGGTAAAGATAAATCAAAATTATTTCAGATGGTTTTATGACAAATTATATTTATCATATATCATATTATTTATATTTTATAGACATTCAAATGAGTCTCCAGTGGGTGTGTACAAACAATAAACATGGGGAAAAGATTCACAGCTTTTTTTTTTAATCCCTTTTCTCATTTTTGTATTGGCCAGGGCTTAAACAAGCCAATTAGATTTTCCCCTATTGTGACCTCAAACAATAAAATACCCTCCCTCGACTTGGCTCAACAGTAGCTCATTTACATAGACACAGAAATGGTGTGTTAGGAGAAGGGGTGAAATATAGGGAGATCAAGGTATGAACAATGCATAATATGAGGGTATTCCAGTTGAAGTATTAATAGACTCTGAGAACTTTTTAAAGAAATTACGAAATATAAGATCTTTAAGGTTTGCTAATAAAGAATCAACAAAACAGTAGCCTGACAATTAGCAAAGTAAGAGGGAAAAGTATATCATATTATTGTAACATTTTTAAACGGCAAAATATTATATAGATCTAATTGTAGACAAAACCCCCAGTCAACTGACCATTCAGATCTGCCCTGGTCATAAATACAAAGTTAGTCATATACCATCTTAAAACAGGTTAATATGGAATGACCCATTTAGGTATTTCTCTCATATACAGTGTTCATGGATGTGCAGTACTATGCAAAAGTCTTGAGCCACCCTTCATTTCTTGATATCTAATTAAATTATATTAAATTATGTAGATCAACAACCTCAGCAGCAACTTCATTTCCCCTCCTGTCTGTTCCAGCCACTCACCATTCAGCAAAAAGCATCAGCAGTATACTAATCACCGGCCTGATCGTCTGTCATCATCTGCACCTGTTTCTCACTGGTTTTTTTTTTTGTTTTTTTGTGCTTGAATGATTTATAGGTCACTGAAACTGGTCAGGTACAGGGAATGGACTGAGAGCCACAAACTTGCCAAATATGAGTGTTGAAAAAGCCCTATAAGCCTGGAGAATTATTCCTCAAGACTACATTGAAAATGCAAGAAATGAGCAGTGGCTCACTCCTTTTGTTCAGTACTGTACGTTAGAGCAACTATGTAATTGCTTGCTTCTTCGCAAAGCAGGTAGGGAAAGAGGATTAAAAAGAGAGTGAAAAAGATCTGGAGAGAATGGGTAGATTATAAGATTGGGCAAAGAATACAATGCTGACTGAAGCTGGGTCAGAGAGGCAAGGGCAGTCATCCATGAGGAGAGCACCCTGATCCTGCACCATCCTCAATCACACACACACACATACCTTATATTCTATGTGAGAAGGGTTTTGCCATGTAATTCTGGTTTTTGCAAAACATATAATCTTTCAGGTGGTACACCACAAGCCCTGATGATTCTATCTCAGGATCAACAATGGCACAGACATTCTAGGACAAAACCTTTAATGGGCTTTTCATCACCAGATACCAGGGGAGCTAGTAGATAATTAGATAGATAGTAGATAATTAGTTAGATAAATAGAAGTAGATAATTATGTTACCCAGGACTAAGATATGTGATCATGATGGAAACTATATCCAATTTTATTATATATCTATAGTGTCGTGCATAAATACTGACCCTTTTGACATTTTTTGGTATTAAAACCTGTAATACCTTTAGTATTACAACTTAAATTAATTTAGCTTTAATTAATTTCATGAAACTACACACAAAATAGCAGGTGTCTGTGGAAGGATCTAAATCATTAGCATAATTATTTACAAATAAAATGTTTAAAAGATATGAGTATAAGCATTCATACCTCTTGTGTTGCTGTGAAACTCCTAAATTAGGTCTGGTGCATCCAGTTGCAGGAAGTGATATAATTAGTTGAATGGGGTCCACATTGTCTATTTATACACTTGTTCATGGAAGGCTTAAAGTTTGTTGAAGAACATACCTAAAAAAGGCATCATAAAGATGAGACTGGACAAATTCTGGAAATGTATATATGATTAGAGTTTATTTATTAAAACAATCTCAAATTTTGAACATCCCTTGAAGCGCCGATAAATTCTGTATTAAAAATGGAAATAATATGTCACACCCATGACTTTTAATATAGGAGCTAGGTCAAAGTCAAAAGCATTAGTCAAATAAGCAACCACGAATCTAACAGGAGTGAATGCACTTTTGCAACTATACACTTTTGCAAGCTAAAAGTATTTGGCCAAACATGTTAATTATTGAACTGAGGTGTTCTAATCAGGTCCCTTATCCCCAGTGAAGGGCTTCAGCATACCAAGACATCTTTTCTATTCCAACATGACTGTGGGACATGGTTTCTGTTCTGTTCATGAGTTCATGAGTTCTGTTCAGAAGAACTTGACTGGCCCAAACACAGAGCCCTGACCTCAGCACCTTTGGGATGAACTGGAACGGAGATTGTGAGCCAGGCGTTCTTGTCCAACATCAGTGCCTGACCTTATAAATGCTCTACTGAATAAATGAGCATGAATTTACCACAAAAACACTCCAAAATCTTGTGGACAGCCTGGAAGCTGTTATAGCTGTAAAGGGGGACCGACTCCATATTGAAGTACATGTACAGTATTTGGATACAATGTCATTGCAGGTTTGGCCAAATACTTTTGTCTATATAGTGTTTATGGATTACTATCACACTTTAATATTGTTGAATAATGTGTTGATTTGTATCAAAATCGCAATTACTGTAAATCCATTTCAGGGCTTTCAGGTTGAAGCAGGGTGAATACTCACTATGCAACTCTATTTGAATCAGATGCGTTTCTAGGTCAGTGAACATGGCAACCCAGCAGTCTGGAAATGCAGCCATGGTTACGTAAAACTGTGGCTTTAGTGATGTCTTTTAAACTTGGTGACCCATCTTACAGTAGCATCCAGGCATAGCTTGTAATTATTCTTAGATACAGTACTTTGTTCGACACACCCTCGGAGTAACACATGTCTAGAAACCCGTGAAGAGCAAATATCAGGTTGTCCAGCCATTTGGTATTCAGGCTGTGTCCTGACACTAACAAGAATTAAATATGTGCTATTAAAAAAAATAACAGAAATGCCAGAAAAGCATTTTGTGTGTGTACTCATGAAAAAACTCATACAAACTTTTTAGAGTTACATCCTGTACATATGGCGACCTGAACAGGTTTGTGTATTTTGTGGATAATAACTGTAAAATGAGGCGCGTCTTTCTATTGCTGTGTCAATATCATTGTTTATCTAATCCTCCACGCCAACCTTCATTTCCCTCCTGCGTTGGTGGGTTTGCTGAAGAAACAGACTCTGGGCCAAGCTTGCATTCCAAATGCTTATACATACATGACACTGGTCCACCTTTGCACTCCCCTCTAATAAAACACCAAACAAAGACACCTCCTTGTGTAAGTACGATGTGATCTCTATCTGTCCTTGAAGCTGAGTACTCAATCAGCAGGAAAAGCCCATGTCATGTTGGCTGGTTTTTCATGTCCTTCTGTAGAGAGATGACCCTCACCCTGCCTATGTTATAGTTTGCAGCTAGATAAGCAGAAGGGTCAAAAACCCGATTTGGGTCGTTGACAAGCGAGGCAGTAAATGAGTGAAGAAGCAAATGGTCATCAGCCGGATCCTTGTACAAACATCACGTGTTCTGTAAGGTTTGTGTATCCTAATGGCGCATAAACCAGGTGAGATTTTTCCCACCAGGCAAAGTAGTTTCTTTCTGAATCCAGGCAGTGCATGCTCAATATTTCTTTCAGTCTCTTTTTCTTGTGTGAGACATATTCTGTATTTGGATGCCTGTGGAAAGTGTTGAGATGAAAAGTGAATGAGCAAGCTGTTTGTTTGGTGACAAAATATCCCATCAGTTTTAATGATCTCCTAAAGGCTCGGGAAGCTTGGTCAAACAGTGCGTCTACTTCCCAAGGGAATCCTAATCAGGCACCCTGTGGAACCCGCTGTCCCTTTCCTTGCATGTCTAGACAGACATCTGTCCAGAATGTACGGTAAAGGATACAGTTAAGCTGATCTTGCTCTGTAACAGGGTTCAGGGCTTAGTCAAGGTCTTTCCACTTTCCCCGTACACAGCATTTCTAAGCATATGCCCTGAGGGTAGCATTCTTTCTAATGGAGGAACTGCTGCTATCTCTACATTTCTGATTGCATGTCTAGACTTGGACTTGAATATATAAGGAGAGACACATTAAGCTCAGAGGGCAAATGGAGGTACGTGTCAGAGTTTGTCTAGAGGACAGGGTTGCCCGTGTCATACTTGTGAGTGTGCTTTCAGCTGACGTGTCAGGCAGGATATATAATTATTTTGTATTTTAAAGGTTGGGTTGCCATTAGGGCTGCAAGATTTGATCCAAAAGAACCACACACTCACTCATCCAGCATCTATACCGCTTTATCCTGTGTAGGGGCCTGGAGCGTATCCCAGGGGACTTAGAGCACGAGGTGGGGTACACCCTGAACAGGGTATCAATCCATCACAGTGCACGCACACACTCAACATGGACAATTTGGAAACGCCAATTAGCCTAATCGGCATGTGTTTGGACTGTAGAAGGAAACCCACCAAAAACAGCCAGAATATGCAAACTTCACGCACAACAGAGAGGTGGTAATTAAACCTGGCCGGGAATTAAACCTGGACCTTGCAGGTGTAAGACTAACCACTAAACCACCATGCCATCTAAAAAAAAACATGATTATTTTGACACATAATGCGATTGTGGTTTACTAACAGCAAATAATTGGAGAAATTATCTCATTAAGAGGATATTTGCCAATATTGATTTATTAACTCAAAATTACAGTGGGGCAAAAAAGTATTTAGTCAGCCACCAATTGTGCAAGTTCTCCAACTTAAAAAGATGAGAGAGGCCTGTAATTTCCATCATAGGTATACCACAACTATGAGAGACAAAATAAGATAAAAAAAATAATAAATCAAGAAAATCACATTGTAGGATTTTTCAATAATTTATTTGCAAATTATAGTGGAAAATGAGTATTTGGTAACCTACAAACAAGCAAGATTTCTGGCTCTCACAGACCTGTAACTTCTTCTTTAAGAGGCTCCTCTGTCCTCCACTCG
>JAOTRS010000050.1:20138351-20152123 GCA_028565755.1 Dinotopterus cunningtoni | reverse complement strand
GCAATAAGTTCAGCTGACAAGAAAATGGACAACATATTTCAATATGTACTTGTTTTCTTCCAAAACGTAAACCGACATTCAGAAACCAGATGGGAAAAAATAACTATACCCTATAATAAGCAACAATAGCATTAAGTAAATGTTTTCTGTAGGAGTTTACCAGACTCTTGCATGTTTTGGAGACATTTTTGACCACACTTCTACAACATAGCTTGTGATGTAGAATGTTTGAGAGCATTTGTTTGTGAACACGTTTTTTTAAGATTGCACAACAGCACTTTAATGGGCTTGAGATCTCGGCTTTGACTACAGTAAGTCATTTCAGCATTGTCTGATGGTGCATCGTTGGCTCAGGGTATGCTCCTCACCTGCCATGCACCATATGGGTTTGGTAGCCATAAGGCATTCTCTCCCCATGCCCAGGTAGAATGGGATTGTTGTGTCAGGAAGGGCATCCAGTGTTATATGTGGCAGGGGTAACCCAGTGGTTAGAGCATTGGACTACTGATCAGAGGGTCCCAGGTCACACCACCGATTTGTCCCTGTTGGGCCCTTGAGCAAGGCCCTCAACCCTTACTTGCTCAGATGTAAAACGAGAGTCACTCTGAATAAGGGGTCCGTCAAATTCCTGCCAGTGGAAATGTATGTGGATCAGGTGGTAACTCCTTGATGGGGGCAGAGAACAACATTTCACCATCTGCTATTACCAAAGGCGGTTCTATATGCTACTAACATATGGGGTGTACTTACTTTTCCCCACTTGGTTTCTGAATCTTGGTTTTCTCTTTGGGAAATGCAAAAATACATTTTAACGAAAGGTATACTTATTCCCCATGACTGTTCATCTCACCATGCCACATTAATCTTTGTGACATTTTGTTTGATAATTGATATGATGTAACGTATGGACTAGTTTCTTATAACATATAGCATGGAAATAAAACAGATCACAAAATGCCCTTTTTGTGTGTCTTATATTTGTTTAGAATCATTTGGTTAGAAGGGCTAACAAAATAATGATGTTTACCATACCGTTGTTTTTTCATTTCGTCAGTCTAAGTTCTGTTCATATTTTTTCTTGTGGAAAAGTGGCAGTGATTGGTTGTTGCAGTAAAAGATTTCCATTAGCTTGTGAAATTGAAAAGTTTCTATGCCATAGACTCTGAAAGCAAGTGCGGCAATATTTTCAGATGTAGCAACTGACTTCGCTTCAGGGGGTTATGATGAAGACTGGCAAGAGCTGGGTGGCGGCCTTATAGACCAGAGTATACCAGAAGAAGAAGAAGAAGTAGAAGAAGAAGAACATTATCTAATGACGACCTGGAGTGGCCCATCTAAGCAGCTGCACCACCGACCTGTCAGTCCTGATCGCACAAGGAGCCTTTCCCTGGAGAACGACCTTCCTGTTTCCTTCTTAATCCGCAGTTCAGCCCTGGAAGATCTTTCCACTGTTGGGGACAAAGTCACAGAACTTGATGCTGTCTCAGTTTCTGAAGAGATTCTTCACCAAAAATCCTGCCTTGACTCCACTGATGGAGGTCCAGACAATGGACAACAAACTGTACCAGATCAAGATATGATGACACAATTTGGAGATAAAGATATACCCAGTATGGGTATCTTGCATCGTTCCAATGGCAATGCATCAGTGGATTCAAGCTGTGAATATGACCAAGGAAATACTACACTAAAGGAGGATTTTGTCAGTGCCACAGTACCACGAGGACACGTACAGAGCCCTGTATCAGTGACAGACTTTTACTTGGTACCCCATGAAGGCAATCAAAGTGATTTAGTTGAAGACCTAGAGACAGACGGAAAAGAAATTGTTCCGCCTTTGAAGGACTCAACCAGTTCTCCAGACACATCCTATAGCTCACCAGCCAGAAAATCTCGTGTCCCAGTATCTCAGTTCAAAGGTCTGTGATGTCTTGTTTACCCAAATCCCAGCCCGTTCTCTCTTGTTATATTTTCTTCTACTTTTGCTTTTCAGAGCTATTCTAAGCTGTGCCGCATTGTCCTTTTGCGAAATAAATGCAGCATTAATGGAAATCGCCTGTTGCCCCAAAAATCTTTGTTTGTTTAAGCTTTACTTTCATATAACTTCTGTCACCCTGCTGTGCTTTGATATTGGTTGACAGTCATGTGGCCTGTATTTGTGCTAATTGACGAAGGCCACGTTTGCTGGCCACATTTCCACAAGTCCCATTTATGCATGTCATAACTGCATGAATTTGTTTGTGTGTTCTTGTGATCCATCGCTACATCGCCATTGTTAAAAGGACAGAACTGCTATCATTCTATTCCTCATGCACTTTTATAATACACAGTACATCAAATACAGGAAAAGAAATTTCTCTAAGAACTCTGAAAGCATGGCAGTCCCCTGTGGTACATGTGCCTATTCTGGTTAAATAAGGTCAATCTGAAAAAAAAAAAATGTCTTAGCAAATTGTTTTAACCCAAATCCTTCTCTCCGGCAGCTCAAATGAAGACCGACAACGATACTGAGAAACGGGTAAGAAACCATTTTGTTTTGTTACATCGCTCTCTTTTATAACCCCTCCCTTTTTGTCCGGTCTATGTTATTTTGTTCATTATCTGTATTCCTTTGATTCAGTCATTTTCATCTCATGACACAAAGACACTTAAAGCACCTCCTGCAAAAGCTAGACTATCCTCTCTAAAAAGAC
This sequence comes from Dinotopterus cunningtoni, assembly GCA_028565755.1. NCBI lineage: Eukaryota > Metazoa > Chordata > Actinopteri > Siluriformes > Clariidae > Dinotopterus > Dinotopterus cunningtoni. The sequence continues at coordinate 20,149,430 of JAOTRS010000050.1, read as the reverse complement.
CCTCCACCATTGTGAAAAAATCCTCAGCTTCCTCTAGCTCTCCCTCAGCACCTACAAGTGCTTTACCGAAAGGGACTGGGCCAAGGGTAAGTACTGTACAGTATAGTCGCTGAGCAAACCTCTCCCCTGCTTCTGCTGGACATGACTTAATCTACACTCCCATTACAGTGGAGATACTGTATGCTTTTTTTCTTCACTTTTGACTAACAATAGACTGGTCCTTCTCTACACTTAAATCATTGACCGACCAATTTGCTGCATGCAACGTGTGAATTATATTTGAAAAGTGATTTTGCCCCAAGGAGGTTCGGTGCTTAATGGTTAACACTGTCGCCTCGCACCTCCGGGGTCTGGGTTTGATTCCCTCCTCGGGGTCTGTGTGTGTGGAGTTTGCATGTTCTCCACGTGCTTGGTGGGTTTCCTCCCACAATCCAAAGACATGTGGATTAGGCTAACTGGCGTTCCCAAATTGCCCGTATTGTGCGAATGAGGGTGTGATGGATTGGCACCCCATCCAGGTGTGTACCCACCTTGGTGTGCTCAGTCTCCTGGGAAGGCTCCAGGCACCTCTTGTGCCTATTGTAGTCCAAGGATGAGCAATTGAAATTTAAGATAAAATTATCGTCTGAAAGCAAACATGGAAAAAAACATTCCTCAGAAGTGCTAATCTACTAACAACACTTTTTTTGGCTGTCAGGCTCCTGGAAGCAGGCCTTATGCTGCTGGAACGAAGATCCCAGCAATGACCCCTCCTCAGTCAGGTGAGTGAGATCCTAACTTCTCAGTGAAAGACAGTGTGTTTCAGAATTTTTGTAATAGATGGGAGGTTCTATCTTGATGTCTGCTGTTAATTTTCTCAGACTTCTCAATTATTGGAAAATTCTTTTCTTATTGTATTTTAATTATCTCAAATTATCTCAAACTTTGAACATTAAATCATTATTAAAGAATTAAAAAAACAGAAAGAATATATCATAAGCATGACTCGGTGGTCCATATTTAGCTTAAACATCAATTGACCGATTGATTGTGATAAGTGATAGGAAATGCAATAGATGTGTTTAGATTTAACACTCTTAGCAGTCTTTACCTAGGGAAGCTAATATAAAGCATGTCCATAAATTAAAATTGAATTAACCCCTGTTCTTACATTAGCAGCACTGTCATGTTTATGCTAATGTGGTTTTTATTGATTTATTTTTGTTATTTTAATACAGTGAAAGTGGACCCAAAGAAAAATGGAAAAGGTAAAGCAGTTGTTAAAAATTCGAGAGTTCTCATTTGATTCAAGAGATACTGATCAATACTGAGTATTGTTATGATAGAATATTAGAATAAAGAGATGTTGAATTGTGAAGGTAAGGTAAGATTGTCTAAAGAGATTGAACTGGTTAATGTAAATTTTTTGCAATTTACCATTTAAACTGTGTTCTTCTCTTAGAGTCTCCTAAGACACCTGAGGCTAGTGGCCAAAGTAGTCCTGGCACCCCTAAGTCACCAGCCAGCAAGTCCCTAGGTGGTAAAACTCCAGCAGGAAAGGAGGTGAAGAAGGTGGCAGTCATCCGCTCCACCCCAAAATCACCTGGCTCCATGAAGAACCGCTCTCCGGCCCCTTTGGCTGCTGCTGCGCCCCTGCCTGACCTGAAGAGTGTGCGCTCAAAAGTTGGCTCCACTGACAACCTCAAACACCAGCCTGGAGGAGGCCGGGTACTTCCTATTATTAGATTTCAGTCAGGATGTTCAAGTAGTTCTAAAAACATTAGTTGAAGGTATCAATCACATCACCATTTGGCAGTCTTCAGATTTACATCTCAGATATGCAACAATAGAAATTGTGGTTCCAGGCCATGTATTGATTATAAATATACTTTAAAGCCTAAGTAGAACAACAGCAGAACATCTGCTCCATGTCAACACACCCTCTTCTTAATTTAGTTCCAAAACTCCTCAGTTAGTCAACAAATCCCATTTGCCCTGCATGTTCTCACTTTTTTTTTTTTACCAATACTCTACCTTTTCACAGGTCCAAATTCTTGATCAGAAGCTGGACTTTAGTAATGTTCAGTCTAAGTGTGGCTCCAAAGGCAATATCAAACATGTACCCGGAGGTGGCAAAGTGAGTAACTATAGGATGAACCTTAAGTTTTGGTTCTTCCTCCAGTTATCATCACCAAAAACTACTGTTACACTTATTCCAATACTGGATGGGAGTGTGGCTTCTATTAATGTTTTTATTCTATTCGAAATTTCTCAAAGATTGGCAAAGTCTTTATTGTTTGTTAATATGTGACCTATTAAGTTTTTGCTTTTCTGTCCTGCCTGTTTTTTACAGGTCCAGATTCTTGATAAGAAGGTGGACTTCAGCAGTGTCCAAGCTCGATGTGGTTCTAAAGACAACATTAGGCACACTCCTGGAGGAGGCAAGGTATATGGAACAAAAGGCCATATGTTCTAATCACCTTTATTTCCTTAAAGAACCACAGTTTCAGGCTGCTTGGCTAGTATAATGACATTTACCCATTTTATACATTCAAGGCTCAATTAAAAAATAACTTCTGCTTTTAATGCACTGACGTGAAGTTGTAATCTTGTGCCTGGTTACAACTATTAAGACAAGCTAAAGCAAAGATTATCCTTTATTTCTAATGAATTTTCCCCCACATTTACCTTAAACAGATCCAAATTCTTGATCAGAAGCTGGATTTTTCTAGTGTTCAGTCTAAGTGTGGCTCCAAAGACAATATGAAACATGTACCTGGAGGGGGCAATGTGAGTAACAATGGGATGAACCTTGAGTTTTACAGCGGTGGCCAAAAGTATTGAGGCAAAAGTGAAATCCAATGACATTCTCAAGATAATTAGAATAAATAATTTTATGCAAGGACAGTTCTATAAAACAATCAGTATTTAGTATGAAGTTCTTTATTCTACAAAACATTATAGATCCGGAGTCAAAAGGATGTAAGCAGTACACTGGTATCAATTGCTCAATCCATGCTTGCTTGATTTCTTTCTGGAGATCATGTAAAGAAGTTCACAATTCACTTGAGAATTCCCTAGTTTTAACTATTTTTGCACTTATTTGTTCTTCCATCCCTTAAATAAACCAGCTGATTCTGAAGTAGCAAAACTTTTCAGCCAGATAAGTGTGAACTAATTTGTGACATCATCTGTTTTATGCACATGGAGAACTTATAACACATGACATATGTTGTCTTAATACTTTTAGCCACCACTGTGGTTTTGTCCTCAACTTATTTCGATCAAACTCTCTACTTAACCTTAAGTCCTAATCTTGCTCCTCATCATAAAGTTGCATTTTTTATGCAAACCAATTTCTTTTCCAAACCAGTTCCAAAAACGGTAATCTCATTGGTTCATCCCTTACCTATGACAAATATCTATCATCTTGATGTTCTTTTTAAGCTACACTAAAATAAAACTAATCAAATAATCAAACTAAACAGCAGTGAGACTCGGGTTCATCTTATCCACATTAACTGACCCATTCCTGTTGGTGTACATCACTGTATCCCAATCCCGGTCTTGGAAAACCTACATGCTACAAAATTAAATGCTTCTTGATGACAACATGAATATTACAGAACAATAAAAAAAAAATGAAATATGCAGTGCCAATGAACTGCTGGACCAGAATTGGGGGACACTGGTAAATATGAATAAAAGCTCCTCTTCTAAGATGTCTGTTTCTTTTCCGCTTTGCTCTTTCCTTGCTTCCTATGACAGAATAGATAACTCTACTAAAGTGGGACTTCACCAATGTTTAATCAAAGCCTGACTCCAAAGACAATATGAAACATGTACCTAGAAATGGAAATGTGAGTAACTATGGGATGAACTCTAACACTCTCACGTCTTGGTTCTTCCTGAGGTTATGACTATTTCTGAAGATTTTATTCTATTTTATTTTAACTAGCCAATCTGGATTCCCTTATAATAATGATCTTTTCCCTGACATAGCTAGTCGGCACGGTAGCTTAGTGGTTAGCACTATTGCCTTGCACCTCCAGGGCCCGGGTTCGATTCCTGCCTCTGGGTCTGTGTGCATGGATGTAGTTTGATTGTTCTCCCCGTGCTTGGTGTGTTTCCGCCGGGAACTCCGGTTTCCTCCCACAGTCCAAAGACATGCAGATTAAAAGACTAACTGGCGTTCCCAAATTGCCCCGGTAGAGTGTGAGTGTGTGTGTCCTGCGATGTATTGGCACCCTGTCCAGGGTGTACCCTGCCTTGTGCCCTAAGTCTACTGGGATAGGCTCCAGCCCAAACAACCCTCTATACAGGTTAAAGCGGTATAGATGATGAGTGAGTGAGCTAGTCATCTATCATAAAGCTATCAAATCTCTCACTACCTAAATTGTACATGTCTATCTTGTTGGCTTTGACAGTCAAGGCTTGTGTGTCTCATGATGTTGGCTGGTAGTTTACTGTTTCTCCTCCTCTCCCTGGGCCTTTTCCCTGGTCTCCACAGGCAGTCCTTATTGTGAATTTTATTATCTTCCCCAAACCTGTTCATTCTTTCAGGTTCAGATTCTAGATCAGAAGCTGGACTTAAGTAATGTGCAGGCTAGGTGCGGCTCCAAAGACAATATCAAACACACACCCGGAGGTGGCAATGTGAGTAAACACGGGAGGAGTTCTGTGTCCTCCGCATTCGCAATATGTTCTTCGTATCCTTTCAGCCAGTCCCCTCTGACTTCTCAATCTGCATTAATCCCTTTTTATTTGCTCAAGAGACCTTTGGCAGACGTGAATGTTAACAGCTTGTTGATCCCTGAGCGAGTCTGTTAACTTGCTTACTCACTGCCTGAAATGTAAAACTCCCTCTGTCCTGTTGTCGCTCTGACATTGTGGTGGTGTTACCCTGTACTTGCTGGACAGGTTCATTAAAGTTACAGTTGTGTCTAGTGTTTCTTTCCCCATTAGTATGCATGAGACGTCCTGTAGATTTGAAACACAATGTCTGGAAAATGTTTAAAAGTTAGTAGTCAAGATTAGGGCTCTCGAAGTTAAAATAGGTAAGTCCGAAACCCCAGGTCCTGACCTATGGACACAAAGTTCTCATTCTGCTTTTAGCCATATTTTTCTTTCTGAGCAGACTGAGATGGGGTGGAGTTAAAGAGTGAAATGGATTTTCACAGCTGCATAATACGCTTTTGCAAAGGCCACGGCTTAATTGTTTATTATTATTATGTTCTACATATTTACTTTTCACGTTACTTGTATTTTTCAGGCAAATAAAAATGCCGAGAGCCCCATTTCAATTCATGACCATTACAGTAATGTACAATGTTTATTTATGAGGTGTAATATCACAATGCTGTCGAGTTCTTGATTGGTCAGTAGCTTGATTAATGTTTATAACATCGGCTTTGACAGTAGTTCCAGCTTTCCAGGTTTACACTCACTGTCCACTTTAATAAGAACACCTGCTTATCCTGCAAAATTTGAACAAACAGCACACCTGTACAAATGGAAATAGTGTTTTTTTTAATCTTTAGTTGTCCCGTTTGGATGAATTTGCACCCATGATAGCCTGATACAATGATACCTCGGCATAGAAATTTGATCCGCTCCAGAGGCGAGTTCTATAGGCGAGGGAAAAATTTTAAATAATCCGTCCCGGCCCCCAAAAAATATTACCAATATTACCAATTTTCAACACTATAATCATATTTTTTCGAAAGGAAGGAAAAACTAAGCTATAATGGAAGTCGCAGAAAAATCCCCATTCTGAAGTTTGATGTAAACATTAACAGAAATTCTTGAACTGGATCTGCATGAGTTTATGCATTTGCATCGCTTCAATATGATTGGCTGATTGCACAGGGTGTTCTTATTAAAACTGAGAGTCGGTATATATTAATGTGCTTCTGCCCAGATGATGTTTTTTTTTTTTTTTTTACTTTTCCTTAGTTTCCAGTGTAAACTTTTTGTAACAGTCAAGGGTAAATTTGTTTCTTTATGTTTTCCAACATAAGAGTTTAACCATTGTAGCAGAGGTCATGAACTGTCGTTAGCACTCCTATATAAGTTTGAACTGCATATACTCGTATATAATTTTGAAGTGCACTGGTGAAGAAGAAGAACACTAAATGACCCAGTCACTCAGCGCCACACAGTAACTGGATTGTGTCGCTCTGGACAGCTGGGTCGAGGGCCCCTTTCTTTGTAGCCAGTAGTTTACCACAGAAAGGAGATGACCTCATCATGAGCACAAGTGCAGTCTTTTTATCCAGAAAACCCCTGACCTTTGTGGGCTGTCATGCCAGTGAGATCATCAGACCTATTTTGGGAATTTGGGATTGCACACAGTCGAGTTGTGCTGCTGTTGTGGCTCCATGCAAGTTAATGAAGCGAAAAGTACAATTTGTTATTTATTTGTATTCAATATATACGGTATGCCTTCTATAGTACCTTACTAAAAGACATTTTGTTTGTCTATAAATAGATACATTTTATAATTATCATCTCAATGCTGTTGACATTTTTAAAAGCCATAGATTAAGATATACAGTAATACTTTTATGGTTATACTGTATGTATTTATAGGCCACTAAATGCAAGTTACGTGTTTTTTGGCTTTGTCAAATGTATATCTAATCTTCCTCAGAGCAAAAATGATATCTAATGTAAGAAACTCTCTGAGCAAACTAACAATTTTTTACGTTGATGTAATGATTCCTGTCCTGATGTCATGTGAAGAACTTCTGATAGATTCCTGACAAATTCTAAAAATCCAACATCGCCTGCTTGGATGTCTTGGAGTGTAAAATGCATGATGCAAATGCATGGACTAATGACGCCACCTGTTGTCCACTTCCTTAAAAGTGCACTGTTTTTCTGTTTTTGCTTCATAGATCCAGATTGTTCACAAAAAGATAGACTTGAGCAACGTGCAGGCGAAATGTGGTTCAAAAGACAACATCCACCACAAGCCAGGTAGATGCTTTGTCGTGTACTTTGTGTTTACTCTTCATAACAGTGGGGCACTGCGATAGATTGTTCGAAGGGTGTTCAAGTCAAAACAGGACGTTTGCTTTGCCGAAAAACAAGACCGTTATGACATTAGAAGCTTGCTTCATTTCTCTATATAATCCCCTGACACACTAAGGCACTTATCCAGTGATTCACTAGTGCTTGGATACCATCAAGATAGAAAGTTTTCTCAGTACACCAGCCATGACCGTGCTGCCAGCTTGACGCCTAAAACCCTGGCCTCCCAGGAACTCCTTTAATGGTCCACACATATGGAAATGGCTTGGAGCGAGGTCAGGACTGTACGGGGGATGTGGCTATAACCCCCAGCCAAGTTCCTGTAATGTGAAAGTGGTGGTGGTGAATGATTGTGTGTACATTTCCCACAGACAGAGACGTCTCTTCAACAAGTTGGCAACAAGTCGTCCATCTTCCGCTGTTCCGCTCGCTGAATGTTTATGGGATCGACTGCATTGGGTTTTGAACCACCTCGGCTGAGTTCGGATGTTTTAAAGAATGTCTTCTTTAAAAAACATTTGCGCCCTTCAAATGTTTTCCTGCGGCTAAGAGTCTCATCACCGTACTGTGCTTGAAGTCTTCTGTAAATGTAAATCAGTGCCCTTATCACAAGTCCCAGTATGACTTAAATGCCCCCTATTTTTTGTTTCTTTTAGGGGGTGGAAACATTGAGATCAGATCTGAGAAACTGGAATTCAAGGCACAGTCGAAGATCCGCTCTCTAGACAACATTGGCCATGTGGCTGGAGGTGGTCAGAAGAAGGTAAGCAAAACGAAAGGGTTTTATCAGAAAAAGTAAAATGGTTTATCACACAATGCTTGGTGCTTCTATCAACATTCCCTTCAACATTCACAACCATCTGGAAATTCTATATTGTCACAAGTATTTACCTGACATTTAAACATTGCATTATGACTCCACCCTTGTTCAACAGCATCAGGGAGAAGTTAATAAATGTTGTATAATTACAGACGAAATTGATCGGGTTTTTTACGATCATATTTTCTTCCATAGTTTCATGTAGGAAGTCGAGCTAGTCTAGTAATGGATATAATGTCTGAGAGAATTCAAAGTTAACGGAACAGCTAATAGGTGGCACGGCGGCTTAGTGTTTAGCACTGTCGCCTACCACCTCCAGGATCCGGGTTCGCATTCTGCTGGTTTCCTCCCACGCTAATTGGTGTTGCCAAAATTTCCCGCAGTGTGTGAATGTGTGTGTGTGCGCTCTGTGATGGATTGGCACCCTGTCCAGGTGTACCCCGCCTCCTTCCCTAAGTCTCCAGGGATAGGCTCCAGGCCCTCCGTGACCCTGTATGCAGGATAAAGTGGTATAGACGATGAGAACTGTTAGTGACTGCTTCCTTTCCTTCCATTTTCTCATATTGCTTTCTTTCATCTCTCTTCTGGTTTTCTTTTGCCTCCACACATAAAATGCCTGAACTTTTGGGTGTGGTTAAAGGAAATACGAGACCTAGAGGATTACATAACTTTCCTCATCTATAATACATACCAGTCCATAAAGAGGTGGCGGTAAATCTACAGTACATGGCCAGAAGTTTGTGGACATCTGATTATATGTGTTTCTTAAACATCCTATGTCAGATTATAGGCAGCTCCACTCTTCTGGGAAGGTTTTCCACTAGATTTTCGGAGCATAGCTGTGGAGATTTGGGGATTTTTCATTCAACCACAAGAGAATGTTACATGATGAGGCCTAAGGTGCAGTCAGCATCCCAGTTCATCCCAGAGGGTTATAAGACCAGCGCTCTGTGAAGAACACTTAAGTTCAGCATATGGGGGTGGTGGTCAGGTGTCCACAAACTTTTGGCCATATAGTGTAGAATCCTTGCCCCATTTTGCTTCCGGACTATTTCTGTTGGAAACGTTTTCTATCATTTCTGTTTCCTTTATTGCACTTTATTTTTTAAGTCTCCTCAAGAATTTGTTCTCATTTTGCATTCCCTGTTAAATTTATGTTGCAACCATCTAATTTTCATTTCTTATGTTTTTGGTTCCATATGTTGCTAATGTCACCATTCATTTGCCTCGTTGGGCTGGGTGATTAGAGAGAGAAAGGGAGAGGTGCAGGCACACCCCAAAATGAGGGCTCTCTCTCCCCAGACCCCAGTGACCCCACCACCCCATCATCCATCAGTGTCTCCCCAGAACCTATCCACCTCAGCAACCCCCAGATAAAGATTGAAGACTCCAGTAAGTATCTAGGAAGAAAGTGTGTGTGTGTGAAATCCATCCTCATAAATGCTTGATGAAGCAATACCGTAAACACCTTCTCGGAAAAAGCAGTGATGGGTGTGTGAGGAGTGAAGAGCACTTTAAGCATATCGAACTCACTCTGGTTGGTTTACATAACTGTCTTTGATTTATAATGCTATAAATGTTCTTTTCTGCTGGCGTAAAAGGTATTGAATAATTGACTTTATTTACAGTGCTGTGAAAAAATATTTGCTCCTTTTTTATTTTTTTGCATATTTGTCACACTTAATTGATTAAGATCAACAAACAAATTTGAATATTGCACAAAGATAACCCGAGTAAATACAAAATTTGTTTTTTAAATGTTAAAGGGGAAAAAAGCTGCCCAAACCTTTCTGGCCCTATGTGAAAAACTAATTGCCCTCTAAACCCTTGGTGGCAACAACAGCAATCAAAGCGTTTGTGATAACTGGCAATGCGTCTTTCACGCCATTGTGGATGAATTTTGGCCCACTCTTTTTTCAGAATTCTTTTAATTCAGCCACAGTTTTAAAGCATGAATGGCCTGTTTAAGGATCTCAATCGGATTTAAGTTTGGACTTTGTCTAGGCCACTTTAAAACTTTCATTTATTTGAGCCGTTCAGGGGTGGGCTTGCTGGTGTGTTTCGGATCATTGCCCTGCTGCATAACTCAAATGTGCTTGAGCTTCAAGTCACGAACTGATGGCCAGATATTATCCTTTAGGATTTTCTGGTAGAGCACAGAATTCATGGTTCCATCAAATATGGCTCCAGACCATCATACTATCATACTACCACCACCATGTTTGACTGTTGGCTTACTGGAGTCTCAAAGCCTTAGGAATGGCTGGGTAACCCCTTCCAGACTGATACTTGTCAATTACTTTGTTTCTCATTTGTTTCTGAATTTTTTTAGATTGTGCAGATTTTAGATCTTATAGCGTGATTCACTTTGTCAGACAGTTTCTGTTCAAGTGATTTCTTGATTCAACAGGTCTGGCAGTAATCAGGCCTGGGTGCAGCAAAAGAGATTTAACTCCAAAAAATCACAGTTCATTCATGATTTAGCAAGGGGGGCACTTACTTTTTCTAGGTAGGTTTGGGCAGCTTTTTTCTAAATGAAATCAGCATTAAAACTGCATTTTGTATTAACTCAGGTTATCTTTGTGTAATATTTAAATTCGTTTGATGCTCTCAATCTCAATCTTAAGTGTGACAAATATGCAACAAAAAAAATCAGGAAGGGAGAAAAAACTTTTTCATGGCACTGTATGGAATATTTATATGTGGAAGTTTTTTTTAATTAGAAGGTTTGCATCACAACAGCAGGACCTCAAAAACACAAAATGCAAGGGTTAAAAATGTTGTGACTACATAGAGTAACTGTAGAATTTCTGTTATTGCTATTGTGTTTAGTGATCAGATGCTACTTATTGTTATTGCTATTAAATTATTAATTCTGATTGAGTGGACACGGCTGATTTTTTCTATATAACTGCTGGTTATATTTTATATTTGCTCTAACGTACTATAATTTCTATAATAAGACGTTACATGTGGATGTGTATGAGGGATAGGCCACATGAAATGTGTAATTGTTTTCTGTGAGGATATATGTAAGGAAGGAGTCTCCAGCGTCAGTACCAGTTTCTGAAGATTGGACAGAGAACTTCTCTCAGTAGTGACTAGTAGGATTTTTTTATCATTATTAACTTCATGAGAGAAAAAAGAGACTTAAATGAATGACTTATGACTTACAGTGGCTTGCAAAAGTATTCGGCCCCCTTGAACTTTTCCACATTTTGTCACATTACAGCCACAAACATGAA
>JAOTRS010000050.1:20124208-20138251 GCA_028565755.1 Dinotopterus cunningtoni | reverse complement strand
TTTGTGGCTGTAATGTGACAAAATGTGGAAAAGTTCAAGGGGGCCGAATACTTTTGCAAGCCACTGTATACAGTATAAATACAATATATCCATGAATGCAGAGATTTGTGACCATGCTACAAATATATTTTTTGAGTTTATCAGTGGAATAAATTTTTTTTGTTTTTGTCCACAAGCGACAACCGTTATATTTTTGTTAATCTGTTTTTATTGTAATTTTTCTCATCTTCCATTTTGAACACATGGAGTAAAATATCAAGACTTTAGTCCAAAATATGTCCTTAAATGTCCTTTGGATGGTTAACGTCAATACATTTAAGGTTCCGCCAGAGTCAAACTATAGCACCCTTTTCTCCAGATGTTGCCATTGACATGACTATATAAATTGCAGAACAACAAAAAGTACATAATTCTGTATAACTCGGTTTGTAAAACCCAGTGAACATTAGGTTTTATTTTTGCTCGCCCCAGATTGAGACACATAAGCTGATGTTCCGCGAGCAGGCGAAGGCCCGAACTGACCATGGCGCTGAGATCATCTCTCTGGAAGAGTCTTCCCGGCAGCTCAGCACTGTTTCCTCCTCTGGCAGCATCAACATGGCTGACCCACCTCAGCTCTCCACCCTTGCAGACGAGGTGAGCGCCTCGTTGGCCATGCAGGGCTTGTGATCTCTCCCCACGTCCTCCTTCCTCAGTCCTAAACCCACCTGTTACAGTCACTTACGGACATACGGAAGTCTTCATCTCCCCATCCCGTGGCTGACGAGGATCCCTTATCGAGGAGCCCTCATTATCACTGTTAAAGTTTCGAAACAAGATTTGTATTAGGCCTTACCATGTCCTGAGCATCATGCCTGTGACTGCTAAAAGTGTCTCTTTAGCTGTACCTCTTACCTTCAAAGATCTCATTTTGCTTTGTTCCGATTTCTAAATCTTTTGATTTTCGATTGGTCCCAGTCTCACAAAATTGGAGAAATATTGTATTTTTCCCTTCTCATGTTCTTGCTCACTTTCTCCTATGAAGTAGGAATTGTATGAGGGTAGTTCAAGTCAAAGCAGGACTTTTGATTGTGCAGAATAACAGTAAAAACTACCTTTATTTCTCTTGGTGCTTGGATATCATTAAGGTATAAAGTCTTCTCAGTACCTGAGTCATGAGCAGACTGCCTGCTTTCTGTCTGAAATGCTGGCCTCCCAGGAACTCCTTTACCATGTGGAAAATGGCTTGGAGTGAGGTCAGGAGATGGCAATAACTTGCAGCAGAGTCCCTGTAAGTGCAAGTGGTGTTGGTGAATGATTGTGTGCACAGTTCCCACAGACAGATGCGTCACATCTGCAAGTTGGCTGCAAGTCATTCGTCAATTTTCAAGAATCAGGAGTTCCACTCCCTGAATGTTCTCTGATTGTAGCGATTATAGTGGGCTCCGAGGCACCACGGCCGGGATCGTTGTTCCTGGACATCCGGCCTTCTTTAAAACATTTTCACCTTCCAGTGAGTCTCATCATCGTACTCTGCTTAAAACAAAAAATCAGTTTTACTCCTTTATTCACACGAAGTCCCGATTTGACTTGAACGCCCCTTGTATATGGAAGGTCTCGCATTAAATTGGTAAACAGGCTTCAAAATAGGTATTTGCAAAGCAAGTATTAGTTAAGAAACAGGGTATTACAGTGGTAGGAAAGTGTTTTGCTTCAAGAAAAAGTCAAGGCTTTTAATATCTCTCCAAATTTCCATCTAACATTAGGTTGCAGTTCATCATGCAAGGGGGATTGTATTCAAAATACCTAAACAGGATCAGAGATATTTCTGAAAATGGAGTTGCAAGCTTGATGTAAATGAGATGCTGTTTGTCAGGCACTTTTCTTGCAGTATTATTCTGTGCATATGAGATGTATTTGATATGAAAACAAGTGTTTGAACCTGCTGGCAGTCTTAAGTTTTTTTTTTTTTTTTTTTTTTCAGTTTTGTGCTGCATTGTAGATGCCTCTCCTATTTAACTTTTTCGCTCATTGCAGCAGTGTAGCGCTGGTGATAATAAATCACTTGCATTTATATTCCTGACATCTAACATTAAGCATTTTCACCTTCACCCAGTGTCAGGAATAGAGGTTATTAGTATTAAACATTTTGTACACAAATATGTACCTGATTTGACATTAAAAAAAGTTTCGAACCATTTTTATCATTACTGTAATGAAGGGGCTGCTGTTGGTTATTTAGAAATGTGTGCTTTGGTGATAATTCAGTCGTAGGGATGATTATGAGTTGAAATGCTTCATGAAATTGGAGTACATGCAAAGAGTATATGTTTAACCCGAAAGTGTTCCGTACCCGTTTTTTGTGCTTTGTTCACGTCCAGACTCCTGTACTGTGAAAAGGTGGTCATAGAACTATCAGCAAAAAAAACCTAAAACATATTTCCAAACTGATCTGTCGTCACATTTTTACACATTCACTGTCAACGGTGTTCTTGTATTGTCTTTCAAACCCCAGTTGAATCGCATGGAAGGCACATTGTGTGTACACTCCCATTTGGAACAAATCTAAAAACTCTAAAAACTGTTTTTCACGGCACACGGCGATTTGATTTCTGCAAAATCAAGCTTTCAACCAATGACACTGCTAAATTTTCCTTTTTGTAGCCTAGACTGTGTTGTCACAGCACGTCCATCAAGCTTCCAAATGTCTATCTATGCTCCTTGCATGCCTTTGCATCACCTCCAGGTTTTTTTTTTTTTTTTGAACAACATTCTTTTTACTGTATATTCTGTAATCTGGATTGTGCTTTTTTTCTGCGCTGTTATAGAAATAGAAGGGAATATACTATTCAGAAGATGACCCCCCCCACCCCCCACTTTTTTTGTGATGGAGGAGGAGCTGTATAGATAGCTTAGTTATCCAATGTATGTGTATTAACATTTATGATTCATCTATTTGCCAAGGAATATGAGTGCTGAAAAATGAAAAAAGAAAAAAAAAAAGCAGAGCAGTTCAGCGGTTGTTGCTTGCACCACGATTATCTGCATGCTACGTTATCTGGTCTTTTATGGGTTTTTTGTTTGTTTTATATGGATCGGCAGTGTGTTTTTGAACGTTCCTGGATGGGGTTTGTATACTGTATGTGGGCTACTGGACGTTTTGCCTTGGGTGAAAGAAGTTGTGTTCCATGTACAAGAGTGGGTCGAGGGAAGGTACCGCGATCCACAAGTGGCCGCCGCTTTTGAGGGTAAGGTCTTGTTCCAGACTCGCAAGCTTGACCTGGTGGGTTTGCCATCCTGCTATCATTGACACCATTCACCTAATTCTGCGCTTGTACATTTTAGCTTGAGAAATGTGATTGTCAATATTGTTCTTGTGTGTTTTAATAATAACTGATTCTTGTTAATGTACATGTGAATTTGGAAATAAAGGCTATAAAGAATAACAGTGCTTTTGGCTGATGTTCCTTATAAAATGGCCTTGATTGGTGTCAAGATGGTAAATCACTATGGATACAGTAAGTTATAACACAGACAAATCAGAAGTCAAAGAAATACAAGTGGCTCTGTTATGCTCCTGGGGGGGCGTTTAGTTATTTTCTTGCCACGGTTTGGCTCCACATTTGCCTTTAAAGTGAAACGGGTCTGTTTTGAATGTTGTTCTTTTTAAAATGTCTTCAGTGGTAACTCGTGACATTTTAAGATGATTTATGACATCTCTACTCATCATATCATGTGTTATCGGACTATGTGAGATATTATATTATAAACTACGGAGAAAATCCTTTAGACAGGATCGGTATAATGGTAAACAGAAGTATGTCTAGAAGCATCTGTAAAGTATTAAAAGTCCCTAACTGTTGTTTAATACAAAGAATGAAATGAATTAACTACACTTATGAAAAAAGGTGAAACGTGAATTATAGAACCTATAACAGTTCTTCAGTTTGTCTCTTTGAGGAAACCTTGAATTAACTATTTAGAACCTCTAATTAAGGTGTTTCCCTTTAGAAAGTTAAAAGTACAAAGATAGACCCATCGCCCATAACATTAACGCTGATTATCCCAGCAAACTTGTGATAGGATCATGGGAATTCAAGATTTACCCATGCCTGTGGGGACCCTGCACGTCCAGTCCGATGCCACAGAAATCAAATGCCCTCTTATACACAGGGCATCTCTGGTGCCAGTCACAAGTCTGGATAGAATAGGAGGTTTGTGTCAGGAAGAGCATCCAGTGTAAAACCTGTGCCAGGTTATTTGCATTTGGGCTTTGGCTGGGGTCGTCCACATTCCAAGCGAGAAGTCTATCACTGAGCCACCAATGCCCTTGTTGTAAGTTGCCTTAAAGAAACCACATGACTCCATATAATGTAACATGATTTAAAATGCTCTAATGCAACCACTGTACCTTTATAACTGTTTTAAAAAAAAATTTCAAATGGAAACCACAGAATAAATATAATATCACTTATCATTATACATCAAGTGAAATTTCACTCCAGGTGATCAGGCCAACATCAACAGGCAATTTGCTGTAATTGCTTGTTCTTCAAATACAATAAATTGCACACACGCAGAGCGGCAAGCAGGAAACAATGCAGCCGTAATTCATCTGCGTCTTGTTCCAGGGCGAAAATCTAAACGTTCCTGCATTCCAATACTGTTTCTAAACACCTGTGTTGACTTACATTTAACATTCATAACTGGGGAACTCGTCTTGCTATTTTTGGTGCTGTTCCAAACCTTATACGTACCACATTATAGGACATCCGTACTGTATCTGGGCCTTCTCCAAACTTGTTGCCACAAAGTTAAAAGCATACAACTCTATGGAATGTCCCAAACATATTCCAGTGACATATAAAGACATGATTTGCCAAGGTTGGTGAGTAAATGGAGTGGACTCAACACTACTGAACAACTGGAACACTGACTCCACCTCAGTAGCTCTGGTATTAGTACTGGCTTTAATTCAAAACACACAAGTTTATGTTTCTTTGCTCATTTCTATAGCAACAACGCATAAACCACATTAATCTAAGATTAATAGTAGATGGAGAAAAACAATGGGTTGTTAGAACGCTTAACTGCAAATATGAAAACACCTATGTAAGGAGTCTTCAGTGTCAAGACCTCGTTAAAGTCAATCATCACTATCATCAGTCATCTGTTACATCACCTGGAAATTCCTCAGGAGAAAGAAGTTTCCCTGTACCTTGGTAATGTCACAATCTATGTTTTTTATATTAATTATAATTAATAATAATAATAAATTAATATAATCTTTATAAATTATATAAATTTTATTTATTTTTTTATTTATTCATCTTCCATACCTCTTTATCCTGTATACAGGGTCGCAGCTGGGCCTGGAGCCTATCAGAGCAGACTTTGGGTGCGAGGCACACACATGCACGCACACACACACACAACAGGCAATTTGGGAATGCAGAGGCGGTAATTTAACCATCGACCCTGGAGGTGCAAGGCCACGATGCCAAACACTATGTCACCATGACGCCTATATCGTTTTTTTATTACAGTGGCACCCCGTCCAGCGTGTACCCCGCCTCATGCACCTAAGTCTCATTGGATAGGTTCCAGGCCCCCCTAGTGACCCTGTATACAGGATAAAGTGGTATAGATCAGCGGTCACCCCCATCCCCCCCTGAAATATACAGAAATATACAGGAATTGATGATTGCCTTACTGTATGAAAACACAGGTACTTTAAAATTACCATCATTCTAAATAGAGTATTATTTTATCATGGATACCCTAACACACATCTTTTTAAGGGGCACTGTACACTTGCATAACACACTTGCCATGTGATTATGTCCAGGTGGCATGACTTGTTTCTGATTTTGCGGTTTTGTCTGCACTCGATCATACCCCGTTTAGACAATGCTAGCAGACACAGCGCCATCGGAAAGCTTTAACGGAATGCTCGCCATGGTCCAACCAAGCAGACGTCATCAGATGGTTTGGAGCTGCCAGGAATACCATTTGCAGGCTATGGAACAGATTCCAAACTGGTTCCACTGCTGATTGCTCTCGGTCAGGAAGGCCAGAAATGACACCACTAAGGCAGACTAATACGATGGCAGCATTTGAGAAATTACAAAGAAAATGCTGCCATTACTCCTGCTGGTGTAACAGGGTCACAAAAGATTTTTGGTGCTGATGGACTCATTCTCACTCACTCACTCATTGTCTATACCGCTTTATCCGGTATTCAGGGTTGCGGGGGGCCTGGAGCCTATCGCACGAGGCCCTGTATAAGGTGCCAATTCATCACAGCACGCGCACACACGCTACGGATAATTTGTTGGACAACATGTTCTCTCCGTGCTTGCAGAGTACGCGGAGGAAACCCACCAAGCATGGGGAGAACATGCAAACTCCATGCATATAGACCCGAGACGGGAATCGAACCGGGACACTGGTGCTGACCACTAAACCACAGTGTACACATTATTTTATAAAATAGAACTTTCTTTATTTGACAGAAACACATTTTGTAAGACATTTATAGGTGCAACACTTCTTTTGTCCATGAATTTAATTTTACTTGATTAAGTCCTGGACAATAAAGAAATGAAACAAGGACAAATTGCAGGGAATGTTTTTTTTTTTCACACCCAAACTGGAAACCAATCCTATTGTTTAAAAATGACTACAAATTAAATGTTGCATCATAGGTCCCCCCTTTATCCTCCCAGGAAAGGTGACCAGGTTTTAGGATGAAATATGACATTTGGTTTAAAATTCCTGATGCCACTAATTGTCCCTGCACCACTCACTCACTCAACTTCCATACCGCTTTATCCTGTATTCAGGGTTGTGGGGGCCTGGAGACTATCCCAGGAGGCTTAGGGCATGAGGCAGGGTACACCTTGGACAGAGTGCCAGTTAATCGCAGGGCACACACACACACACTACGGGCAATTTGGGAACGCCAATTAGCCTAATCTGCATGTCTTTGGACTCTGGGAGGAAACCGGAGTACCCGGAGGAAACCCACCAAGCACGGGGAGAACATGCAAACTCCATGCAAACAGAGACGGGAATCGAGCCTGGCCGGGAATCGAACCCGGACCCTGGAGGGACCCTGCACCACTATCTGCAAAACATCCATCACATTTAAAGTTTAGTCATTATTTGCTTTATATAGCATGTTTAAGCCGGTTTTTACTGGCTAATGGTGTGCAAGAGCAAAACATTCCAAGCAACCTCTTAATGCCAAAGCATTACTGTTCCAGTGTTTATGACGGTAGCTACCTGGAGCTCAGTGTGTGATGGAAGTAAGCCATGCTACATTGGTTACTTTGATTACAATTAATAATAGCTTGATAATGCGTGACAAAGCCTTTCTTTAACTTTGGTTAAAGAACTTTGGTTTCTTTGGTTAACTTTTATTTCAAAATGTGCAGTTTGTTAAAATTAAACAAGAGGCAACCAAGGCCTTCTATAACCACCAGGCAGATCAAGCACCAACATCCATGATTTTATATATAGCATAAACTGACGACTGTGATTCTGTATGACCCATGTCTTTACCAACATTGTAATCATAATTAGAACCAAGGCTGCTATTAGACCTTTTGCGCCACATTGATTCGAAATTAATTTAAGCAATTTAAAATTCTCAACAATTATGACCACTAATTCAACAATGAAATGTCTGCTGTTCAAGGCAAGAATTTCTTGCATTGAAGAAATATTTTCAGTTGTATTTAGATGATTTACCATGTGATTTTAAGAAGACACTCAGGTTTTCGTCTTATAAAAAGAGTAACTAGACCGGTAAATTTTCTAAAGTGTGCTTGCCGTGGCAAAACCCGGGCCTCTGGGCCTTTTATAACGAGTCTACAGGATCAGTTGCTAAGGTGCCCAGAAGTGGTTGCTAGGGCGGGCTTGACAGCTTCACGATGATCCCGAGAGACTGACTGGTTGCCTGAGTAAAATGAGCCCACCTCCCAAGTCTCTATATCCACAATTAGGTTCGGTTCCTATGGAAGTTACCACAGCAGAGAATGCAACTGTGAGCACTTCCTGTTTCAATAGGGAGTACCTTTACCATTGTGTGTCAATGGGGCAAAACTGGGCACAACTTGTACCCTCTTGTGGTACGTCCTGACACAACTTGCAAGCCACTTCTAATGTGGTAAATTTGAGATTTCTATTTAAAAAAAATTATAAAAAATCTTGCACTACAATCTGTCAAAGTTGGTCTCAATGTTAAGTCTATGGGATTTTTTGGTGAGAAAAGTCCTAGCACCTCATTCCCGAATAAGCCACACAATTTGACACCTCTTTCATGGGTCTACAACAAACGGTATGGGACTAGTTATGTGCCAAAGTTTTACAGGGAAAAAAAAAGAAGCCTGCAAGATAATACAAGTGATGCTTTGCTTTACAAAGATCAATAATTAAGCAAAAATAAGTAGGGTGTAAAAATCATGGCCCCAATGATCACACCACACATGAGAAACTATCATACACAGGTCAGACAACCGACAACAGTTGGAGGGGTTTGATTTTTTTTTTTTTTAATGGTACTATTTACAAGCCTTTTTTCCAAATCATTTTAACTTTTTTTTTTTTGAACATTTTAAACATACAACGGAACCTGTCTTGTGTAACTACAGAAAAGAAGGACTAAAAGAAGAAAAAGAAAAGAAGAAGCAATGTGAATGAAGAACAAAGAAAGTAAGGACGTGGACATGAGATGATACAACCATAACGTTGATTTGCATAGCCAGTAGTTAATCTGGGGAGGTGTGATGGCTTTTGTGGGACAGAAGGTGTGTTGTAGGAATTTTAAGCCAGGAACAGTTAAGCAAAAAGACACAAGTTTCAAGAGAAACGACCTCGCCTACTGTCAAACTGTAAGACCTGAGAGTAAATGGGACACCGGAAATGAAAAGTTCTGCACAAGTAAAAGTTGAGCAAATATATAAAGGTGAAAGACACAAAGTTGATATTGTAATTCTGCTTAAATAATCTTTTCACATCCTGGACTGGAGCTCGATTACAAAAACCCAGCTGTAAATACTCTACATGATGTATCAAAGACTTCCATTTATAGAGGAAGTAGGTATGGTTTTAACATACAACCAGTGACTTGCCAGACATAAATCAGTTTAGACTGGGTTGGGGAAACAGGTCAGTGTACAAGAGCGTGTCAGAGTGGAACAGGAGCAGGTGAGTGCATCAGGGATGGAAATCGCGTGTGTTTATGTGTGTGTGATACATAATGAGATCCTATGAAGTGCTTCTAGCTGACGATGTGTACACTCTCTATTGAGGAAGATATATCTGGATGTGTCTATTAGTCAAGATTAATGAGGAAAAACCTATTTTGTCTGGTTTTTGGTCATCACTCCACATTACAAGCATACACAAACTAGTCAACAGGGAAAACACCCTTTGGTCAAGCCCCCTTTCAAGAAGTCTGCTACATAGTGCGCTACAAACTGTTCACCTGACAGGTTAGAATACCACACCGAGAACATAGTTTAGCTGACTATCAGAATATTAATCGCTGTTTTTTTTTTACTTTGTTTCTTTTTTTTTTTTTTTTTGAAACACATTTAAATTTTTCTGTGAGAAAAGAGCTTCATGAGACAGGTTTTAATTTCTATGTTCCTTAATATTCACTAAAAACTGTGAAAATATTTGGCTGATGTTTGAATATCAAACAACAGAAGTTCTTTAATTTATTTATTGGTTTGTTTTAATACGAGTTCTTTATTCGTTTCGTCTTAATGCCAGAAGGGGTGTGGTTTCATGGACCCCACGGCGTGGGCGGGGTTTTGTGCTGGAGACTCTCTAGGTCGAAGAGGTTTCGCTCTCTGATTCGGCGCCGCAGCTGAACCTCGGATGGGGTTGCGGGTCCTCTTTGGCCTCCAGCACTGGGTCTTCAGAGAGGGGGAAGATCCTGTGCTCCCACGGCTGCACCGTCTACAGAAAGAACAAACAACAACAAAAAAAAAAGTTAGAGCCGCTAATTTTACAGCTTCAGGATTGAGATTTATTCAGCAGGACAGTCATTTAAATTCGTCCCATCTGCTGCCTCAAGCATAGACTTAATGAACTTGATAATCTGTTTCAACTTAATAAAATTTTGAAAAATGTACATAAACACACTACATAAATAAATACCTAAATGTGAACAGAAAACCACCGGGGCGAACATGAAGTATTCTTAATCGATCAAAGAAAATAAATCTAAATCTGTAAAAGCTACTTTTATGATCACAGCCATCTTTAGAACTGCGCACAAGTCTTGACGTCCTCCCCCCTTCATTTCTTCATATTAAATTAAAATCACACGATGCATATTAGAATAAAGAAATGTGAACAAATGTTTTACTGACACGCTGCAGAGTGCATAAAGATATTTAAAAACTGCTTGTTTACGAAACCTCAGCAGCAGCCTCATTTCCCCTCTTGTCAGTTCTGAACCACTCAGTATTCAGCATCACCAGTATACTAACTAATCAACAGCCTGATCATCTGTTTCATGTTTCTCACTGGTTCATGCCTTAATTTTGATTATTTTTTTCCTTTGGTTGAGTAATTCATTGGTAACTGTGATCTTTTCAGATTGAAAATGAAAGACAAAAACAAGTCCTTCAAGGAGCCTGGAGAACTGCATTACAACTACAAGAAAGTTTGACTCTTTGGAAGCAAAATATGATGGTGATGGACGGTTTAAGACTTTTGTACTGCACTGTATATGAAAATGGTTAAATGAAAGACAGCATCCAGTGGATGTTTAAAAAAAAAATTATTTTCCGCTCCGACCCGACGCAAGCTTGGACTTGACCTGAATAGAAACAAGGAGACTGAAGACTCCCACACTCACAAGCAACATAAACACTGACTGACTAACACACAGCTGGTAAAACACCCTGCTTAAATGTTTCTGCCTCTGAGTCGGCGACTTGCCTCTGTTATTTCTATAACAGAAACAGATTGCTCATTTATTTGCCCTGGCTGTGTTTTCGCGAGGTACTTACTCTCTCCTCGTAGATGCAGTCTGGTGTTGAACAACGCGTGTCCTCGCTGTACACCGGCCGGTGCGCGTCTCTCGTGTGAGGTGTGTACGAGTCCCTCGAAGAGGGTGTGTGTGCATCACGAGAGCAGGGTGTGTCAGGGCTGGGGGGGCTGAGGGGTGACGGAATGGGCGCGTAGTCCTGCAGCAGGTGGAAGTGTCCCGTGTCCGGAGACGATGGCTGCGGCGTGGATGGGTTTGTCCCGATTAGAGACGGAGTCGTCCTGCCATCCACGGACTTGTATGACCTGCAAGGTGACATGAGGGGAGATTTTTTTTTTGGTGTCTTCACAGAGACCTTGCAGACAAGCCAACATCGAAGAGAAATAATGTGTAACATTTTTATTGAAATCAATACCACATGATACAAAGCATGATTAAACGTCGATTAATTCTTCAGAAGATACCTGCTGCCTCTCCTCTTGGCTGGCGTAAGGGCCGTCCATCTCCAGCGATTGCGCTCCTGGTCCTCGCACTTCTGATGACGCAGCATACAAGCAGCATCTGACAAGTCCTCAACCTGGAAACACACACACGAATGAGTTGTGAGGGGAAAACTGGCCAGCATCCGATAAAGAACGCGGTGACTAGAAGTTGGTGTACCTCTACGTTCTCGCCTTCTGCAGCAAGATGCTGAGGGAACGCTCCCAACTCCCTCCAGCTGAAAACCAAAATGAAGCAGTGTTAGAGAGATATGTGAGATCCGTTTCTGGAGACTGAAGGAGTTAGACAGGAGTGTGTGTACCTTGGTGTGATGATCTCCTTGTATTGAAGCTTCTCCACTCTGGTAGTCGCTGCCACAGACATGGGGATGACGATGTTGTTGATGTCAAACGAGTTTTCGCTTCTCCGCTTTCTCATCGGCTGCAAAAGCGAAGCAACACTGAGTGTACGGTAACGAGCGGCATGTTCACAAGGTGATATGGCGCTTTTCAGGCCAAATGAAAGTTTTTCAATGATCATTTTTGATTCAGCACACTTTCACTTCACTTGGTTTACCAAAAAGGCTTCGGTATCATTGGAGAACCTCATGTAGAATTGTGCACGTAGAATGAATTCCTTATTTCGGACCAAGCTGTCGCAACCTGTTAATCATTGTGGTGAAAGCTAGTCCTCCTTAAAACACATGGCACCCAGTGCACAGAGACTGTTCACATTACTAGTCTAAAGTGACTTAATTCTGACCCAAGGCACTTTTGTATGTGGTCCTAGGTTGTACATAGATCTGAAGCATCATGCGTAATGTCATGTGACTTGCGTGAGAACGGCCAGATTGTAATTCATGTGACTTTTTGACATCATGCAGCGTAGGAATTTCATAGAAGCACCAACAACAGCTGCTAAAATGATGCGTCTGGATCCGTGCCAGGGAGGCATTTTAGCGCATAACAGATAATTACGTTTTATCCGATTACTCGATTAAATTTTTTGGTAGAATACTCGATTACTAAAATATTCGATAGCTACAGCCCTACAACAGATCTTACTCACCGAATACTTGTGGACCCATCTGTGTGTTCAAACCTAATGCTTTTCATGTCGAACCTAAACCATGCTACTAGTTCCAAATCCCCTGTACCGTTGTACTACAATATCATGCCAAGGAATGACATGAACTGACTTGTACTAGTAGGTTTAGTTAGCTTGCAGAGATGAGTCGTAAACAATCATAAGCAACTATTTTTCGGATATGACAGTAGGAAACAAAAAACAAAACAGCACTATAAAGTATCATTACCATGGAGCAGGAGCCAGTCTGACTGCTGGGGCCCAGAGGTGTGGAGCTGTCACTGGGCAGGCACATCTGTCTGCTGACGGTGTTGGGGGTGGACGGCTGGATGCTGGACTGAGGAGGTGGATAAGGGCTTCCTGCATCAAACTGCAGCTTTGGCGCTGTTCGGGAACACACAACACATTAAATTAGAAATGAACAGTAAAAGGTATTTAAGCTCGTTTAATCATGCCTAACAATAATAATAATAGCAGCATATACAATAACTGCTACTAGTTTAAGGATCATCTTAACTGTTAGTCACTTTACATCAATTCTCTCAAAGTACTCACACTCCGTCCGGTCCAGCGAGTTCTCCCTGACCCTCTTCCGGCTGAGGCTCCTGTCGAGAAGCCGCCCCGTCCTGCAGGGGGTGTGTGCGTCGACCTTAGTCAAGCGGATCCCTGCCTCGACCGGTTTCCGTGCCCTCTCTGATCGGTTCTTATGGCTGGAGAACCCTGAATGAGCGAAAAAAAGGGACAAACTTAATATGCATCATAGAGGGAAAAAAAATAAATAAATGTTACAGGGATTTTATGCACAGCTGCCGGGACAGTTAGTCAATATCATATGGATCTATTGTACATTTTTGCTTTGATTTAGACTAAACGCCGTCACCATGCCTTCTAAAATTTAGTGAGTTAAAAGACTCCGTCTTATACAATCAGTGTCTACTTTTTATCTGATCCGAGCATCACCAGAGTAAAATCTCATTTCGTACACTTACTGATGGCAGCCATGGGCGAGTTGGAAAGCCTGAACTTGTGCTTGGATAGTGCAGATGAGGATGAGGACGAGGAGGAGGAGTAGTGCGAGAGCTTGTGTTTGAGCGACAGCTTCTTCAGAGGCCTGACTTTCTCCATGTGCCGGCTCTGCCAGTGAGACTTCAGCATTCTCTGGAGCTGTACACTGACAGGAATGTCTGAAAAAGTACAGAAATATGAAGTGAAGTAACTTATGAAGTATTTCAGCCAAAATGTGATGTTATTTTTTTTCCCCTCTCTTCCCAAAAATAGCATCTTCTGGTGGGATTCTTTATATTCTTTACACGTGGTTGTGCAACAGGAATGTGAATCTTGAGGGTGTAATGACAGTCTGTCACACGATGCAGCGAAATGCGAAAATCTGATACATCAGCAAAACAGCTTTGTACGGAGCGAGTCAAAAATGATCCGCGCTCTGGCTGTAGAACTTATTCTAATTAACTATTAGAAAAGACAAACGT
>JAOTRS010000050.1:20095547-20111925 GCA_028565755.1 Dinotopterus cunningtoni | reverse complement strand
CTGTCAATATTAACTCGTTAATGTGTGTGAGTAATCATATGACCCTAATGGCTTCCCATAATCTCTGTGTGTGTGATAACGGCACATTTAATGCGGATAATAAGATGACTGAGGAGACGTCACCAGGTGTGCTGATGACAAGTTTCATTATAAAAAGCTTCTAGATAAAAAGTTTGGATAAAACCAAAGTTTTGTGCTCGAGCTACCTTTAAGGGGAAACTATTTTTGCAAGAATATATTAAATGTAAGACGTGTGAGCGGTGGCTCAGGCGGCTAAGGCTCTAGGGTGTTGATTTTCGGATCTGAGGATCGGGGTTCAAGCCCTACCGTTGGTGGGTTTCTACACCCCATAATACCCAGCCACTGTATGCAGTGCCAGGCCCATTTGAAAGATTTTAAATTTAAAGAGAATGTTATAAGATAAAACTGCATACAGCAAACTGCAATTTAATTGGTAATGTTATAAGATAAAACTGCATAATCTGTTTCCTCTAACCATTTTGTCATGCATTTCATTTTTATAGTACAAGTGAATCTGAGTCTTTTAAAATTGTGATTTAATCAAGATTAATCACAGACTATGACTGTGATTAACTAGATTTAAAAATAATAATTTTAATCGACCGACAGCACTATATAAAATATAAATGATCTAAATAAAAGATAATGTTTGTTTCTCCAAAACAAGGAGCCCGAGCTGGCCTCAAACCTCAAAAATGTATTGCAGTAAGTTGCTTTGGAAGTTTGGGTTTTTCATTTTTCAAAATGTATTCTCAATTTAAAAACTTTAAAAGTGAAAAATGTAAAAATGTTCCCAAATGTTCAACGAGGCCTCAGACTTTCACATATAATTTAGTATATAATCAAAATTATCCACTTGGCAGATTTCACGCAGAAAGAAAAGTTTCGAGTGTGTGGGGGTGGGAGTGGGAGTGTGTGTGACTGAGGCTAAACGAGGGACACACAGTCATGTCCACTTTGCATATTGGTTTGACGTGAAAAGTGAAGCAGGGCAGCTGGTACCCGACCCGCCAGCTCATACTCTCACCTCTCCGTGCCTGTACTGAGCCAACTGGCCATCTGCGTCAAATTCTTTCAGCACATCTTTCACCTTCAAACTGCAGTCTGGAGACACACACACACACACACACACAGAGAGAAAGAGAAAATGTCTGAGAAACGAAACCTTGGCTTTGAGTTTTAATATGCCTCTTTTAAACTGAGGCACACATGCACCACACACACACACACATACACACACACACACTACACACAGAAGATGCTTTCACATTCACACATTAGAGGTGTGTGAAGCGAGATGAGTGAGGCACTGAGACCCTGTAACGAGTGTGTGGGAGGTTCGACACTCACAGTCCATGTACTGCTGCAGCTGGATGAAATCCACCGGACTCAGCTCCTTACCATCCTGCTCCACAGGATCTGACATCACGGCCCGCGACGAGACACCGCACTACTGAGAGAGAGGGGGAGAGAGAGAGAGAGAGAGAGAGAGAGCATTTAATCTTATATCATGCTGAAGATCTAATCATAATCACACTTTTCATACTACAGTACAGACATGGACATCCGGTCTGTGAAACATTGCATCACTGCTCTTCCTACATTTGTCAGTTATTCCTGTTTTAATGTTCTTCATTTTTATGGATCTTTTGTTGAATGTGCCTGTAATCGTGAAGAAAAAGAATAAAGGACGGAACAGGAAAAACAATTGACAGATGGCTCGATGAATTACAGGAAAAAAGAAAAAACTGAAGGAAGAAAGAAATCGAAGGATGAATGGATGAAAGAAAAGAAGAAAGATACATGGATGCATGCATGGGTGGATGGATGGATGGATGGATGGATGGATGGATGAGCAAATGGCAAAAAAAAAGAACCATCGTGTACCAGTAATAATGGACGAATTGATGATGGATGTATGGATGGATGGTTGGATGAAAAAATAGAAAGAGCTGTAATGCACCTGTAATAATAAAGGAAAGAAGAAAGGAAGGAAGCAACGGTGGATGGAAGGATCAACAGATGGAGGGACAGATGGTAGAAAAAAAAGGGGTGAATGGAAAGAAGAGAAAATTACAGACATATGAAAAGATTGATGGAAGGATAGATGGAAGAAGGAAGAAAAAAAGAAAGAATCAGCACATGACAGTAATCATAAAGGAAAGAGGTAAAAAATACTTGGATGGTTGAATGGATGGATGGATGGAAGATAGAAAAAGACCAGGAGGGGGGACAAAAGGGAGGAAAAATGTTGGAAGGAAAGATGGATGAAATGATAGAAAGATTGATAGATGAATGGATAGATAGAAGAAAGGTAAAAAGAAAAAGAATTGGCATGTACTGGCATTTTCGATCATAAAGGAAGGAGGAAAAGAAGGAAGGATGGATACAAGGATGGATAGATGGATGGGTGTATGTACAGTATGTATATAATGGAGGAAATGATTGAAGGAAGGATTGATGGAAAATACTGATGGATCAATGGATGGATGGATAGATAGATGGAAGGAAGGCAAAAGAAAGAAAAAATTACCATGTAGTACCAGGAATAATGAATAATGAAGGAAGGAAGGATGGAAGATAGGGGAAAAAATAAAGAAGGGATGGGTGGGAAAAAAGATTGAAAGACTGTTGGATGGATGTAAGGAAGGCAATGAAGGAAGGAAGGACGGAAGGAAGGAAGGTAAAAATAAAATTAGCGAGAAGCAAGACATAGACAGAATGACCACTGGAATTGTCCCGGGACTTGTTCTAGGTCTCGGTGCAACAGATTGCTCAGTCAGTGTCCTCTAGTGTGTATCTGTGTGTTCACGCTTCACCGGGTGTTGGTTAGCGTTGGTCCTTTACTGCAAAGCTATTGCATTTCCCCTCTAATCCTTGACCTCTGACTCCTACTTCCTTTCATGTGGCGGTGACCAGCTCATCCTGGACTGCACCAGTCAGAACAAGTTGCAGACAGTTGGCACAGACGCGAATGTGTGAGGTGAGCAGACTAAGAACAGACGCC
Organism: Dinotopterus cunningtoni; assembly: GCA_028565755.1. NCBI lineage: Eukaryota > Metazoa > Chordata > Actinopteri > Siluriformes > Clariidae > Dinotopterus > Dinotopterus cunningtoni. The sequence goes on along the minus strand of JAOTRS010000050.1, from coordinate 20,108,897 downwards.
CCCTGACATGAGTCTCAGGATATCAAACGTGTGATATTTCAGAGCCGACTCTAGACGCTGCGGCATAATGTGCACTGGTTACCAACTCGAACGGGCCTATCGATAGCCAATGAACATAAAGGAGGCGTGATCAATCCTCCACGATCAGATCTTCATTCATTCATTCGTTCATTTATGCACAAATTCATCTATCGCATGACAACGTGTAAAAAAGAAACACTGTGCGTGTGTCTGCTTGCATAAGCGTGAATGGTGAAGAAAAAAGTCCAACGTGGAAGTGAAGTAAAGCCAAGTTGTGCGTGCAGAAACGCTGCCAGATTTCTTTCTCCGTGCAGATGGGCATTTTAAAACTGCTGCTGCCTATCTGGCATCCTTCTTTTTTTTTTTTTCCTTTTTTTTTTCTTCTCTTCGTCTTAAAAGTGTACTCTTGTATTCTCTTGCGAGAGTTGTGGTGAGAGTTTGTTGGCCTCACGAGTCATGTAGCCCCCGATTCCTCACCTGACGCAGCGGTTAAGTGTATGATCCACCGTTCGATGTGTGTACTCCAGTCTTTTCAGAATCTTTCAGGATTGTCAAAGTCGTACAGTGTGTCCTCAACTTAACATTCCATTCTGTTTAGGAGCAGGAAAGCGCAGCTGGGATTCTGCTATCTCTTGGTTCATCCTGCACTTATTTATAATTTCTCTTATCACTGTCAGTTTCCTTGACAGCTCCGTGTGCGGACTGGATCCTGTCTCGCTCGCAAGTCACTTTGGATAAAGGAGTCTGCCAAATGAATTGATGTAAATGTCGATGTCGATGCAAATGTAAATGTAAACAACATGGTCGTGTTGAACAGCAGACAGATCAGCCCTCCCCGAAACAAATGCAAATCCTTACATCAGGGGTGTCCAAGCTTATCCACTGAGGGCTGGAGCTGGCTGTGAGCTTTTATTCCAGCCAGGAGAGCCAGAGAACATTTGACACAACACATCTGTCCTCCGAAGGACACGTGGGAACGAGTGGTGCGTCAATGAACTTCATACAGCAGCCAGTTCTGACTGCGAAATTGGACTGATTGGACGAGAAGCATTCCATGAGTGGTGATATAAAGCGTAACAGCACTTGGACGTTTAACTGTACGTCCGAATTGCCTCTCAACCGTCCATGCTGTCCTGTTCATGGCTAGCTACAAATCTCCAATCCTCTCATCAAGGGAACTACTTAGCGTGTGGAACAAGGGATTGTACACCCTACTGTACATAGCGCTATACTGTAGCTTTCCATTTAACGCTATTTGTGATTCAACACCAAAATCCCAAGAACTTACGCTAGCTGATACTCTACATCGAAATACGTGGAAATCTAAAGTAAATCTTGCAAGGTTCCTAGGATTGTCCAGGTTTATTCTCCTCACATTTTAGCCACATATTACTTACATTTAAGAAGTTAAATCTACTTCCCCTGTGAATTACACTAACTGTGGGTCACCAGCTCTGCTAGTCGTGGTTAGTTAGTTCCGCCAGTCGTGGAAGGATGTGTCGGTTGAGCAAAATAAACAAAGAAAAAACGAATCTAATGAAAATAAATGGTGTTTGTGGAAATGTTGAATAAAAGCAATATCACAGTCATCCGCATCACAGCTGTGCTGATATTCAGCACAACAGCGCTCCCTTTCGTGTAATATTGCTTAACTGTGCTCACGGCATATAATATCACGTGAAATCAGATACAGTACAAGTAATAAACAGTTTCAGACCCACATCGATATTGATGCATTCGTAAAACCAAATGCAGTGACCGTGCATGGTGTCGTGCACAAAAATACAGGCTCCAGACCGAACTGACACGCTCTGCTATAGCATGCAACGTCTATAGTGTGTGTGTGTGTGTGTGTGTGTGTGTGTGCGCATCTCATCTGCGATGGGAAACAGATCAACTTGCCGACGCTAAAATGTGTCTGGCTCACGGAGCCATGTGATCCAGCAGCCTCTTTTCGGCTTTCCCTGGAGGAACGAGTAGGAAGTGAGTCTACAGCGCGCTGTCGTTCTGCCGTCTGTTTGAAGAGCTCTGCAGACACGCGAGAGCATGACAGCGTGCTAAAGACTCCGATACTTTTCAGTCCTCCAGGGAAAGACAAAAGAAGCATCCGGATCTAATTGCCGTTGAATTGGGTGACCCACTTTAAGGGGGGTGTGGACGACCTCCTCCGGCTTCTGGACATTAGTGAAAGTATATGAGGACATTAATGAGAGCGTAACATGAGGACACCTTATTTGATCGAACTGAGAAAAAATATGTTTTTTAATACGAATAAGAAAAATCATCAGCGACATCACCACTAATGATGTAATAAAAGTTTCTGCCTTTAACAAAATGTTTATATAACAATAACAATAATAAATGTTTTTTTTCCATAAAGACAGTATAGAAAATGATGCATATTAGAAGAAGTGCAATAAAATAAATGCGTAATTTATAAAAGAAATTAAATCAGAGCTGCTGTTATAGGAAATGAATCAAATTCTGACCAATCAGGTTTGATGAGTGCTGTAGTTTTATTCTTATATGGATAAGTTTTCACATTTTTTGACATTATAGACTCTGATGTGTATGTATATGAAATTTTTCATGTTGTGTGTGTGTCAGGTCAGGATGTAACGAGCCACGTCCGGAGCAGCCGCCACCGAGGCGCGTGTGTGTGAGACGGATTCTCTCTCTGACCGAGCTGGATCCGGACGTTTTGGAGAGCATGCATTCTCTGGGCTGCTTCCGCGATCGAGTCAAACTGACCCGAGATCTGCAGTGTGAAGAGTGATCACCTTTTAAAAATCCTTGCACCTCAGACACAACATTCCTTATTGAATTACTACCTAATGCGTTATGCCTGTTGGCTTTTCTGTCATCCAGCAAAAAACTGGAATATAAGTGTAAACTAACAGCTTTAAAGCTTCCGTTCCTCTCTGTCTAAATTATCAGGCTCCGATCTGACACCAGGGTCATGTTGAGGCCAATATGGGGCATGAAATGATGAACTGTTATTGCAATGTTATTGGCCCTTGTGATACTGATATATCACATCAGGCTTAGATGTGACCACTATTCAAATATTTAATGTGTAGAGAAACTCTCTAGGCAATCCCTACAAGCAAGGCTTGCCTTTTGCAACAGCCTTTAAAAGGAACCTAGGGTTTCATTTTTATTTAGTTTGTAATTTGGTTATTTAATCATTTTTATTTAGTTGTATGACACTGACACACATTAGTCATAATTAATAATGAATAGCGGGAATATCAGTCCATTAGTCTCTCTCTCTCTCTCTCTCTCTCTCTCTCTCTCTCTCTCTCTCTCTATCTATCTCTCTGGTCTCTCTTTCACACGTCTATCTCAGGGAAAACCAGGAGAAGATGATCTATTACCTCTTACTGGACCGCAAGGAGCGCTATCCGAGCTATGAGGATGAAGACCTGCCACCCAGAAATGATGTAGGTCAGTACAGTATGACTTCAAGGTCAAAATGGTATGAAAAATACACTGCATGATAACTTAACATTTCACAGATTACATGACATTTAGTGACTCAGGGTCTGAAATTTACCAGAACACTATAAACCTGTGCAGTGGGTGGCATGGCCAACTTGATCCTGACTTTACCTTTAGTGTGGAGTTTTGCTTGTTCTTCTACGGTTCTGTGGGTATCATCTGGTTTTCTTATAGTACAGTACATAGATGAGATATGCTGAATTGTCCTTAGGTTGGAATGGGGGGGTGGGGGGGGGGCATGATGGTCTATGATGGACTTATACGCCACACAATATATCTGGGTTTGGCTCTGACTCCACTATAACCTGAACCGGAATTAAACAGTAGCTGAAGATGAAGAAAAAAAGAATAAATGAATGAAAGATTGACTTTGTGAGCGCAGATCCTCCACGGAAGCGCGTGGACTCGCCCATGCTGACCCGTCACGGTCGCTGTCGGCCAGAGAGGAAAAGTCTGGAGGTGCTGAGTGTGACGGAGCAGGGCTCCCCGACACCTCCACGCAGGGCGCTGGACACCTCTGCACACAGCCAGAGGTATACACACACATTGTATTTACATTTAACAGTTACCAATAAGGTGTCTATTAAAATTTGGACAACATTTTAAAACAAAACCGAATTGTGATGAGTAATAAATAAACCGGATTTATTTATAGTAGTATATTTTACCATGTAAAAAACAAAACACCAAGGGCCACTTTGTTCTGGAAACATAACCAATGATGGTGTGATGTGATGGTCGTTACTAATTTATAGTAATATTTTAATAGCAGCATTTTTATAATTTCTCTTATATTACACCTATTTGCTAACAGCCACAGTTTTTTAATATTAAACAAATCATTTTATATGGATCCAATTAAATGTACTGTTATACAGCAGTTGATTCTGACCGAGTAATCTGACTGGACGAGAGGCACTTCATGAGTGCTGATATAGAACATAACAGCACTGGGATGTTTAACTATATGTATCATCCCAGGTGTTCGAACAATGGTTAATTTCACTGTCGGTCGGCAGCGCGGGTGAAAGTAGGTCGGTACTGTCTGCAATACTGGAAAGATGAGAGAGAAAGAAAACACATCTGATAACGTTATGTCATCTTAAACAACACTTTGTCTCCTTAACAAAGTCTTTTTGAATTGCCTCTTAACCGTCCATGTTGGACTGTTCATGGCTACAAAGTGAGCTGCACAGCTAATAAGTTTATAACACAAGGCTGAATCCCAAATTCTAGTTACGCTGGGATATGTAAAGAAGGAGAAATTTTACTGTGCTGTAATGTATAGGTGACAAATAAAGGCTTAACTTAACTTATGTGGAACAAGGAATTGTCACCCAACATAGCACACTAGCTTTCCATTTAATACTATTTGGTATTCAACTCCGGAAGCCCTGAAGTTAGCTGATACTCTAAAGCGGAACAAGTGGAAATATAAAGATAAACTTACGAGATTGACAGGACTGTCCACCATCCCCATGGTTTAGACTTACCTTTTGGCTAAATAGTACTGATAAGAATTTAAAACTACTTATACCCCTGTTAACTACACTAACTGTTAGTCGACAGCTTCGCCATGCGCGGTTAGTTCGTTCAGTGGATATGTGAAGGATATGTGTTGGCAGAGCAAAATAACTGGTTGAGTAAGCAAACAAATCATAATCTATCCATAATAATCTATTGATAATGGTGTTTGTAGAACTGTTGTATAAAAACAATATCACACTCGAGGTCGTGCTGTTGTACTGAATATCAGCACAGCTGTGATGCAGCCATAGGCACGATGGAGGTGTTCAGTGCAACAGCATTATATAATTCTATCACTTCATTAATAACAGCTTGTCCCGGTACTGCAAACTAAAAAAACAAAAACTGCTATGTCTGATGACTTTTAAAAACATGTGGGGAAAAAATCGTGACTTTTCATTCTAAATAAACATAAACAGAAAACATTACCATGCCACATTTTTATTATCTCTTTAGAGTCATATGCTGTGTATACATGGCAATCCAGTGGATCAGTTTCTATAGAAACAAGAATGTATTAGAACCTGTGATTTGAATTATAGGCCTACCTTCTGACCAATCAGATTCAGGAAGTGCTTTAAACATAAATAATCACATTATTTTATATATACGATATATATAAGAAACTTTAATGTGCTGTTACATATTGAATTATTTAAATGATATAGTTATTTAAATTTATTTCAGATTGTGAATGCTTTTTTTTCTAAAAGGCAGAAATAAAACCTGCAATTAACAGATAAAAATGATGTGCTGATGTACTTAAATGAGGTAGAAGTGCTGAGGTAGGTTGGGTCTGGAGTCTGACATCTTTGTTTTTATCGGTTCCCAGATCACGATCAGTAAGTGGAGCGTCTACCGGTCTCTCTTCTAGTCCTTTAAGCAGTCCCAGGGTAAGAGAATATTGGAACACCTCACTTCCTTTTTTTTGTCCCCCCCCCCATTTTTTTAATTAAAGTTTTTAAATGTATAGGTTGCACATTAAAATGGGTTATGCCTGTTCAAAATAAAGCGAACAGTAGAATGACTTCTATTTTACACCTTTTTTCTGAGAAAGCACCACACGAAGTTCATGCGTTTTGTCATTCGTAATTCACTTCAGCGTAAAAAGAAAGCTCACATCCTCTGAAAGCCCACGCACTTCTTTTCAAAACACTCTCCACACTGCCTGACTGTCCATCTGTCATCTCACCCGTCGCTCATTTCCACTCCTTTCCTTCTCTCCATCTTCTGCTGCCTTTTCCTCACTCCCTGCTGCATTTCACCACTCAGTGTCATCAGAGCCCGGTGTTCACATTCAGCCCATCTGATGTCGCCGCTGCCACCAAACCCCGTACTGCAAGCTCTCGCGAGTCTAAAACCCAGACTCTACCATCCAAAACTCCCTCTGAGCGGCCCCGTCTCCTCTCCATGAAATCACTCCCGCTTCGCTCCTCATCCTCACGCTCACCCTCCCCATCTCCGCACTTCTCACCTCTCCCTCGCTTCCTCTTTTCGCCTGCTCCATCAGCTGTGCTGAAATCCGTCACTAAATGCTCCTATCCGATGTCCCAGGTGACCCCTCAGGGCTCGCCCCTGCCCACACCACTGGGCACCCCCGTCCATCACCCCCACCCTCCCCCTTCCTCCTCTTCTTCCTCCCGTGCTGAAGGAGGAGGTGTTGGCTCGCTCTCACTGACTCCGCCCACTAGCCCAGGAGGAGGCGGGGCTGGCATGGCAGCCAGCAGCTCTGCCCACTGGAGGACCAGATTCAATTCGTTCAGGAACAACCTGCTCGGCTCGCCGCGCTTCCACCGCCGCAAGCTGCAGGGTGGGTGCCAGCACATTAGCAAACATTCCACTTGTGTAATGACATAATTACTAATTCTGATTATGTAACAACATAATTACTATGCATTGGTAAACTAACGAGTTACATTCTTATGTTTGTCACTTTCTGCCATTTTAGTGCCCACTTCTGAGGACATGTCAAGCCTTACACCAGAGTCCAGTCCTGAGTATGTATCAGAAAAGCACTGATAATGAATTATGGTTTTGCTGTCCATCGAGGGTCATGTGATATGATAATTGATGGCCGTCCCTAATTGGGTGTGTTTATTTGCCTCTAGGCTGGCGAAGCGTTCCTGGTTTGGCAACTTTATCAGCTTAGAAAAGGAGGAGCAGATCTTCGTGGTGATCAGAGACAAACCACTCAGCTCAATCAAGGCAGATATCGTACATGCCTTTCTCTCTGTAAGTCTGATTAACATTATGATAGCTGCTATATTTTTTTCCAACCACCATGTGATTCTAAACCTGTTCGATGCATTGCACTCATGGGTGTTCTTTCATGGGTGTATATATACACATATTCGTCAATCAGCCATATGACGGGATCATGGCCACCCAAGGTGCCCACGGGGACCAAAGGCCAGCCTGTCTGGTCTGATGCCCAGAAAAGCCAATACAGCACAAATTGGTAAAAAAGTAATTGTTGGCCTCAATAGAGAGGCACCAGAACATCCATTGCACCACAGCCTGCCACGCATGGAGACCACCAGCCAAAGAGCTCAAGGCCACTGTCCTGTCCTTGAAACTAATCTGATGCTCAGGACAAAAATTCCAATCCATGAAAGCTGCACCCCAGAAGCCATCTTACCCAAAGCATCGGCTACCAACATCTTGGTGCCAGACATCACAGCACACCACCAGAGTGGGGCCAGATCCCCTCGATGGCACAAGGGGAATCCAAAACCGAGGTGTTATGGCTGATTGTTGTGTGTGTATATAAACTCAAGGACCAGAAGAATATTTTTCATAGAATCTTGATCATTATAACTTGCTATTTCATAACTCACAACATTCACATTTTTATTTTGAAACAAGTAGACCTATAAACTTTAACTGTCTTCTAAACATCAAGGTTGCTATACTTACACTACGGTTATAAATATCAGTTTCCTCCTTCTGCTTTTCCCTACATTAGATTCCATCCCTCAGCCACAGCGTGGTCTCCCAAACAAGTTTCCGGGCAGAGTATAAATCTTCTGGAGGTACTTCTGTATTCCAGAAGCCGGTCAAGTTTCAGGTGGACATTGCCTTCTCTGAAGGAGAGAGGGAAAGAGAGAGAGAAAGAGAGAGGGAAGGAAAAAGGAGTTACGGAATCTACAGTGTCACATTCACCCTCATATCTGGTGAGAAGACCATTTCATTACTTATTATCTGCTGCATAGTAGCTACTCTAGATCCAAATGAAATTTCAGTCTAATTCAATTCGGTTTGATTTATATAGTACTTATAGCAGACACTGTCATAAAAAGTCTTTACAGTAATCGGGATATAATATTCACATATTTACATCTATCTATCTATCTATCTATCTATCTATCTATCTATCTGTCTATCTCATTGTGTGCGTGCATACGTGTTTGGGGACTGGAAAAAGGCCAGAGCCGCAGATTTAAGAGAGTGGTGGAGACGATTCAAGCCCAGCTGCTTAGCACACATGACCAGCCTTCAGTACAGGCTCTCGTGGGTGAGTCACAGCCAACCACTCAGACTGCAAGCACATCAACTGCACAATATAAATTAAATATTAAATTATTATGTGCTGCTTCAAGTAAAGAGACTGTGCTTAGTTTTTAATATGTTACACTCATGGATGTCATGTGTTAAAGGTCACAAAGTGTTGTATGATAAAGCGCAGTATGATGCAGTATTTGTTTTTTAAATATGATTATACACTTAGCCTTTCCTTTCTATTTGAGTTAAATTGATTTTGATTTGTTAAGCAAATTTAAGTAACAGTCATAGTCAAAAAAATAGCTTTACAGTTATCTGGATGTCAATTTGCCATCATGGTAGTGTAGTGGTTAGAACTGTTGCCTTGCACCTCCAGGGTCAGGGTTTGATTCCCGCATGGAGTTTGCATGTTCTCCCCGTGCTTGGTAGGTTTCCTCCGGGTTCTCCGGTTTCCTCCCACAGTCCAGAAACATGCAGATTCTACCATGGTTTTGAAAATGGGAATAAATGCAATGGTCACCATTGGCCTCCATGGTTCCTAGTTGGACTACAGAGGTTCCTAGATGGATGGATGGATGTCAATTTAGATGGCAGCTATAGAAGCAAAATAAAATAACTCTTCTCCTATAATTCTTCTTATAATTCATTACTGCTGTACAGCTGTGTAAGCAACCAGAAAGTGTACTGAAAGGAAGTTCTATATGAGTCCATTGTGAATGCGAGTCCTAGGATCAACCCGAGTGTCAAGACAGAGTGTGATTAAACAGCACCAGCACCTTGTAAACATATTGGACTTGACTCAGTGTAAAGCTATTCTCGTATACTCAGCAACAGAGCTACTAACTGGTCCTGTTAAGCTGGGATAAACTCCTCCCATCTCATATGTCCAATTAAGTGTATTTTTCATACATTTCTGATGGGTTTTCGGATTGAACTTTCTGTAGAGTGCTGAGCTGTTGTCATGTGTTGGTTCACATGGACGGTGTTGTTAAGTCTTCAAGTGATATCAATCATCATAGCATCTCAAGGTCATGTGTCTCTCTTGGCCTTAGTGTGGGCCCATCAGGGTTACCCTTACTGGGAGAAACTCATCAACATGGACCTTAGAGTGTGTACACCTCCAACCCTATTATCTGTAGTCAAAATCGCTGACAACATGTCAACTCAATCTGTGGTACTTTAAGACAGCCCTTGGGGACAGGATGCGCTGGCCCATTACTTACCTCACCATCTACTGAGTGACTTTTCTCCTCTAACCCTGATTCTTCCCACATCACACAGAAATCAGTAACTACACCACTAACCCTCCCACTAAATATAATTGTAGTCAGATCACCCTACTGGCTTCGTTCCTGAGCAGATTTATTGTCCCCAAAAGAAAGGAGAGACATGGCATCCCTGGTCTGATGAAACTCGTCAGAACTCTGTGGCACCCACTAGCTTGTTAGATATCACTCACTGCTCTGAGCTCGCCCCCAGTCATGGCACTTTCTCTCTGTTGGGTTGTGGTTCTCAACTTGTGCCTTGGCTCAGCTTAAATTTGATGATTCAGGAACTATGCATTGCAGAGGCCCATGTCTTTCAACAATGCCCTCCTTGTATCCCAATGGCATTTGATCCTACTTGTACCTTATGCTCTGGCTAACAAGAAGGCTGACAAGAAGCCTGACCTGCATTACTTTTTTTGTCATTGATTCCTGTATCACATCATCAGTGGATTGAAGATGAAACACGATGTCCATAAATGCATTGTCTAAATGCAGCCTAACAGAAGACATTATATTGTAGTCAGAAATTGCTATAGGCATTATGTGTGGTATACACTGGCCTAAGCCAATTACATAGCCATTTTCCTGTTGGCAATCATTATAGTTTGCAGATGTTGATTCCTGTGATAAATAACTGGCTCCTAGCAGTGGGACACTTAGCCAGGATATTGGATGGCTTTGCTCTGATTTCGGTCAGCTGACAATGAGGGCGTAGGGATGAGAGCACAGAATTCAGAATTATGTAATGAATTAGGCCAAATGACCTAGAGAAGTGGCCCTCAAGCTTTAGCAGATGCCTAACCATCTAAGCATTGTCCCACCAACCACCACCAAAAACTGGCCACGTGAAGATCTGTGGCGAGTGGCATGCTTGTAACTAGACCAAAAATTTATATCAAAAAGGATTTTTATGACACAGACACTGCCTGGCCAAAAATGTCAAAAAAGAAAAGAATTCTTCATGCTCCCAGAACCAAACTTTTTTTCTTGATTAGTCTCATTAACAAGTGGTTTTCCTATGGCCACACAGCTGTTTAGTCCCAATCCTTTCCATGAGTTTCCATTACATTGTCTGTGTATGGAACTTCATGCAACTTCACCAAATGTTTAAGTGATCTCTATTCATGATTCTTTGTGGCCACAATTCTTCCACAAAGTTGACAGTTCCGTACTATCCTTCCAGGTTTTCATGATGTGTTGATGGATTCTCAGCCCAGTTCCAGTAATTTTAACTCTCCCTAGTTGTTTTCTTTGCTTGATTCAGCCCAATAATTTGACTCTTCTGAAATGGCAGGGAGTGTATATTTACACCAAGGTTTTGTGGATAGTTGATCTTCACACCCATATGTCGGCCCTCTACAAACTGTGGACACAAATTTGGAATCATATCATTGTTTACAATTACTTTGTATCCTGTCTAATTGATGTAATGTCCAGTGGGAGAAAGTGTGTAGAAAGTGAGGCCTTATGATTGGTGTGGAAGATTTCAAGTGTCCCGCACAGTGACTGGCCTCAATATTGCTCTTGTGGTTAAATTTGCAAATCCCAACAGCCATATTCCAGAATTTAGCAGAAGCCTTCCTAGAAGATAAAGACAATATCTGAAACGAGATGTTCAACAAACACAGGTTTCCACAAACTTTTGGCTATGAAAGAGATATTGGACACCACTGAAAATTCTAACTTCTAAATTTTATACACATATCAATTAGTAAGGTTGACATTTGAGTCCTTTTAATACAAGCTTTGTGGATTTATTAAGTTTTAAACTATGCAAACCAGCTAATCTGGCATTAAAAGCCATGCTATGATCCAAGTTACAGAAACCACAATTTTCATTATTCCGATGTTTGAAGCTGTTGACCTGTATCTGCATGATTTTATGCATTGTGCTGCTGCTAACTGCATGAATATGCAAATGTACATATGTTCTTGTATAAGTGGCTCCTGAGTGTATCTTCATCTCTAGCATTTTCTTGATTTTAATTATGATCATTATAAACAATTTGTATAGGAATTGAACAGCCATATGTACTTTCATTACACAGCAACACGACCCGTTTTCGCTCTCACAGATGAAAAGAACGGCCGTCCTCACGGAACACCCACCAGACAGAACTCGCGACGCTCGGAGGGAGGAGCCGACCGATGCGAATGGGTGGAGCGAGGTGAAGGTGGAACCTTGCTCCAGAGAAGAGGTTCAGCCAAAGAGAGGACCCGTCTACTGTCATCTAATGGGACCCAATCGCAGCCTTGAGAAGAAATGAACACCCGTCATCATTAACCATGGCACAACACTCATTAAAAAAAAAACGTCATTTGATCTCCTGCTACACTACCGCATGATGGTAAAGTTTTGTGATTTTTTTTAAAAGAGGTGCTTCTTAAACTAAATTCTGAGCAAATAAGCAGTTTCATTAGAAGTAACTATCACAGTACTAAATAAAAAAAAAAAGGTGATTATTAATATTACAACATTACATATGTGCTCTTGATGGGCATTACGACTCACTTAAGTGATTCAATTCGTGTAATTTTTTTAAATGTAACAACATCCTCAAACACTAATATGTCATATATATGCCTATGTCAGTGATCAAGTATCAAGAAAAACAATTAGATTATTACAAGAATTAAATTAAATGTTTCATTATGTGGCAGACATAATATCATAATAAATTTTATACCAAATATGAAAATGAAAATGCGACGAGTTGGTGATGGCCATGTTGCTTTTGTGGAAGAGCTTATTCAGGTACCATTAGAACTACCAAGGCATAGATTAAATGGTTACAGTTATATAAAAATAGTGCTTCACAGGCCATGCGGTTATACGAGGGGCGTTCAAGTCAACCCAGGAATGATTAAATTTCTCATGAATGAAGGTGTAAAAGCTGATTGACATTTACAGATGACTTCAAGTACAGTATGGTGATGAGACGCTTAGCCACAGTAAAACATTTCAAATACTTTAAAGAAGGCTCTACGTCGATGAATGACGATCCCAGCTGAGGTGGCTTGGTGCTCACTGTGAACATTTAGCGAGTTGAAAGCTTGTTCCCAGAAAAATCAATGTATAACTTGTCAACTTGCAGAAGAGACGCATCTGTATGTGTGAACTGTACACACAATCTTTCACCAACACCGCTTACCCATTACAGGAACTTACAGTAACTGTGAGTTATTGCCACCTCCCTCACAGTCTGAAGTGTGTTATTCTGCTTATACCACCATAGCTACCAATTATTACTATGTTTCACATGCTAACTAATGACATGTTGCACATATTAATGGTTTAAATTTAATTTCATACCTGTTGAGGGATAGTTCCAGTTTCAGTCGTTTTCTCGCCAAAATCCTTTCTCTCTCTCTCTAATTATATATATTTTTTGGGGGGTTTTTCCAATTTTCCAATTTTCTCCCCAATATTAGTCGTAGCCAATTCCTCCCCGTCGCTAGGGGGCTCCCACATTAAGGCTACCACTACCACTCAGTCGGGAGGGCGAAGACTATCCCGTGTTTCCTCCGAACC
>JAOTRS010000050.1:20081504-20093611 GCA_028565755.1 Dinotopterus cunningtoni | reverse complement strand
ATCAGCTCTCTCTGTGCCTCCGGCTGTGAGAGGAAAACAGCATCACCCGGGGTTCGAACCAGCGATCCCCGGATGATGCACACAACTTACCAAAACGTAAACCTATTTGTCTTAATGACGTGTTGGGAATCCAGTATCACTAGGAGTGTTACAAATCACCTACACCCATGACCCCAATGTTAATTAAAATGTTAAATAAATAAGTCTACTAATAAAAAAGAACTTCAACACATAAATAATTGTGCATGTTAAACAACACAGTTTTCAATCAATAGAATTTTTATTTAATCAAATTCAGGAATTCAACTGTGCGTGTGATGTAAACTGTAATTTAAAAGAAGTCAAAGTTAAGGTCAAGGAAAGGAACCACAGCGGTACCTCGGCATATGAATTTAATCCATTTCGGAGACGAGTTCTTAAGGTGAAATTTTGTTTTGCGAAACGCATTTTCACATAGGAAATAATGTAAATGCAGATATTCTGTTCCAGCCCCCCAAAAATATTACCAATATTACCAATTTCCAACACTTTATTAATATTTTTTTATATAAATACAATCAAAACATGTAAATTAAGTAAAATATAAAATTACATTAAACATTAAACCTCACTTAACCCTAATTTATGATTCCTCTTGGCACCAGCTGCTTTAAAAACAAAACTGAAAGTGGCTCCTCTTTCTTCTTGCTACCTTCCTTGCTAGCATTCTTGGGACCCATAGTGTTATGTCTTCAAAAAATATATGTAAAACTGCTTCATTTGGCTTTCCACTGATACAAACACGTTTTGAACAGCTCCTGGACGTGTGCGCAACTTAGCCAGCATTTGGTCCGGCTTGGTTCGGTCGCTCATATGCCAAAAATGCTTCGTATGCTGAGGCAAATTTCTTGCAAAATTTCAGTTCTTAAGCCAAAATTTGTGAAGTGGGGCATTTGTATGCCTGGGTGCCACTGCAGCCTACCACATGTTAATGAATTATATTCAGAAGTATATACAGTACAGTAAAAAAGTACAGTACAACTTTTTATACTTATTTGATATAAGCCTCCATTTTCTGATTGACTTTTAAATGGGAAACCATAGGACCTTTGCTTCCCCCTCACCTATAGAAAAACTTAAAAAATAATAGCAGCATTTTCTGATGAAACTTTTTCCCTAATCAGGCAACGGTCTTTATGTCTGTTTAATTACAGTCATTTTTTCTATGTTACAATAATGTACCTAACATTGCTGCAGAGGTAGTATCCGCAAAGAGAAGTATGAATCCTTTACCTCAGAAAGTGCATGCTGTGTACATTTGAAACTTTCTAACAGCTATCATGAGCTACAATGCTAACTAGCTTCAAACACAAAGCAGAATAACAAATCCCTCTCTAACCCCTGATCAAGGGCACTACTTGGTGTTTGGAAGAAGGGATCGTACACTCTAGTGCAGTAGCTTTTCTTTTACGCTATTTGGGATTCAACCGGAAGTTAGCTAATATTCTAATGAGGAATAAGTGGAAGTTTCACTGGATTGTCCACCACCTCCATGGTTAAAACTACTTCTACCCCTGTTAATTAATTGTCGGTTGCTAGCTCAATGCTAGTTCCATTAGTCACAGAAGAATATGGTGTGTTGGTGTAGCAAAATAGCTGGTTGAAAAAACAACCTGTTGATAATAAATGGCATTTGTAGAATCAATATATAAAAGGAATATCACCATGGGGTGGCTAGCATGGCTGTGATATCTTTGCCACTTGGGCTGTAATTACTGTAATATGTTGCAGAGAATAAATAACACATAATGTGATACATTTGTTCTTTGGGTGGCACAGTGGTTTAGTGGTTAGCAATGTCGCCTTTGACTTAAAGGGTCCGGGTTTGATTCTCACCTTGGGTCTCTGTGTGTGTAGCTTGTATGTTCTTCCCGCGCTTAATGGGTTTCCCCTGGGTACTCTGGTTTACAGTCCAAAGACATGCAGTTTAGGCTAATTGGCATTCTCAAATTGCCTGTAGTGTGTGACTGCGTGTGTGAATGTTGATTGGAGGTCCTATCACGGTCGTAAAATAGAAATAAATACAGTGGTCATCATTAGTCCCCAATATCCTTAGTTGGACTACAGAGGTTCCTAGATGGATGGATGGATTTTCTCTTTGAATGATGGTTTAAAAAACAGTCAGAGGCTGGATATAACTTAGCTGAAGGTTAAGAGTCTCGGTCAAAGATCCAGTCATGGAAGTTTGGCAGAGTTGAGATTTGAACCCATGCCTGTCTAAGCTATACCTCTGAACCACCATAAGCGGCTCAACTGACTTGCAATAATTCAATCTTTTTTTCCCTTTTTTTTTTTTTTTAACGGAATTAACTTGCGCTAAAAGATTGCATTGAATTAGTAGAAGCCAGTTGATTAAGTTGTGGTGGCTCAGTGGCAAAGGATTTGAGTTGCACTTGAGACGGTGGTGTGTTCAGATTCTAGCACTTGCCCTCATATTACATAGAAACATTACATCTATTTTACTATTACTTACTACTTACTAACCGTTACTTACAATTTTCCATTTTGTTCAACTTACATATTTCATTTGAGTAGAAATTCTGCACTTAGTTTAAATATGTTGATGTCGTGAGTCTGTTGATTGGGTCCTTGAGCAAGACCCTTAATCCTGTATTTTTATTCCTTCTTTACCAAGTTAACATAGGTCTCAATGTCTGAAAGGAATGAGTGTCTTAATATACTAAAAAAGTGAATTTTTGCCTGATAGATCCCCTTTAACTTTCAGTACAGTTGTGTGCTATGGGAAAATGTACTAGGTTATGTGTTATATAATACCATGTAAAATATCTTTCACTCCAACCTTGGCAAGCCATGCCCGTTTTGTGCACAGGGCATTGTCACGCAGAAACAGGTTTGAGCCTTAGTTCCAGTGAAATTTAGAGGAATTTTACATACAAAGTCTTTCTAGACAATTTTGTGGGAAAGAACTGAGCATAATGGTGAGGCGTCAACCAGAGGCGTCACGTTTGGCCGTATAGGGCCGTCACAAAGTTTCAAATGAGCAGCATGGAAAAGTAGACTTGGTGCCAAGTTTCTGAGAGTGTGTGTTGGCTTATAAAGCATCAAAAAGCAATTTTATTGGGATCTCACATCTTTTATGCCATACTTTATACATAGGTATGGGAACAAACCAATTAGTAAATAGTGGCTATTGCATCCATGGTTTCTTCATACTCATCACTATACTATCTTAAACAACATACTATAAGTTATCAGAATGCTCCAATTATTGTGTTTTAGTTGATTCACTTAAATGAGTCGTTCTAAGATAAGCCCATCACTACTACTTGCTTCACAGACCTCATCTGAAGTATAAAATTTGCTTGCAAAAATATACTGATTTATTGAATCATCATTAATGTCCCTGAAACGTCCACCTCTGGCTCAGAGGATATTTTCTTCTAAAATTAAGATCAGGTGACCTAAAAACTCATGCAATTCAATTCAAATCTGACTCAAAATGCACTTTAACTTCCTAAAGGTTATCTTAATTGTTTTATTTAGTTAAAAATTAAATCAATATGACACAGGAGATTTTGTTGCACCATCGCCATCGTGCTACATGGATCAGTGTTAATAGCATCCCATTTACAATGATCTTTAGTCAAATGCAATATACCCTACACATGGATACAAGAAACACAACTCTAAATAATCAAACTGAAGTCAGAGACCACCAGTCTGCTGACATGTATGCAATAAAAAAACAACAACAACAAAATAATAGAGGTGTTGCTTTGAATAAGCTATGCTCATTACATCTTTCTCAAAGTGGTTTCACAAACTGTACTCTCAGCATCTCTTATTCATCATCTTGTGACATTCATGTATCTGATGGATTTGGATCAAAGCTGGACTTTTTGACGAGATCAAAACGTTGCTACATCCTTCTGCACGCCGAAACCACAAGCTCCACATGAATAGCGACTTTTGATTGTATCTTCTGCATGCATTCTTACTTAATCTGGCCTCAAATGACCCACCGGTAACCTAAAAGCATGGGACTGCACCTAATTAGGAAGAAAAAAAACACACACACTTATTCCGAGACCCCCCACCCCCCAAACAATGCTGCAGCTGCTTAACACATCGTCGGCACTCAAAATGTCCTCTGGAAATAAACGTCCCCCGGAATAAACAAAATGGATATACGGTACCCTTGCTGCAAGTCTTCAGGTTGTCAGGAATGTCATAAGATATTTTTGAATTTATTTATTTGTAAATTTGTGAAGAGAATGAAGATATTGCAGAGAGATGGCGTGAAGTGGAAAAAAAACAACACTGGAAATTCAGCAAAACTGGAAAGATATTGCTGAATAAAAAAAAAATGTTTCTCATGTACATTTGTCTTGATGGAAAGCTACAGAACTTAACGGATGTCTGATTGTGCTTTGATTCTTTGGTCCTTCATTTTTTTCATTTATTTATTTATTTATTTTATTTGAAGAATCAAACCAGGTGTATAAATTGTAGTCGTTAACGAACAAATAGCTTGGATGTTGTTAGACGAACCCCAGGCTGAATAGGAAGGGGCCATGCACAATGCCACAATAATGCAAAATGGACAATTTCCCAACAGGATGAATATTTTAAGTTATGGAGTACAGACTACACGCCCATGTAAACGCTGAGTCAGAGAAATGGACAGAAATAAACAAAACAACACAAAACAAAAAAGACTCTGATGCATCTGGGCCAAGGATGTTGATGTACTGTACACGTTCCCACTTATTCTCCACTGACATGCACATAACATTTGTCAATTCATTACTTATTACATTATATATCTATATATATATGATATTGATCTCTTTGTACAGCGCTGCTTTATCATTGGGCTTCCTTGCAGCATTATGCAACTGATCCTGAATGGTCCACAAAGAGATGTAGTCAACAAGAGTTCCTCATCTAGCTTTTTTTTTCTCCCCCAGGCTATACAGGAGCCATTGTTTCTGTCCAGCACTGTTTATTAAGCGAGAATGTACATGTTATTTATTAATTTATTTATCTGTGTCTTTCATCTGCTTGTTGCCTGTGTCAATTTGTCCTGGGAGGCACCATATTCTGTCTTTCATTAACTTCTAGTGAAAAAAAATCTATAAGACGAAAAAGTGAAAGAGTATTCTGTGAGCCATAACTTTGCTTTCTGTCTTCGTCCATATTAACGTTCGGCCATCACAACACGACCTATAGCAAAAGGAAATATGTACAGCGTATATCATGGAACAAGGAGAAATGTGTGATGCTTAACATATAACATGGATAGTTATGTATAGTTTAATGATCATTTGAGACGACTGGATTGGTATAATCTGTGTCATAATCGTGAAGATGTTTTGCTACTAATCCAAGTATCTTTATCTTCAAAAGTAATTAGATAATAACAGAAGACTATTTGAGTTAAAAGAAAGACAGCCTTTAAGGACTGAAAACTTATACACAGAATGTTATGCTATAAATAATGACAGCAGTAGTCAACTTTTTTTGAAAGTTACTGGAATTTTCTTTGAAAGTTCCAGGATTCCCTCTGTCTAGAACAAAACAAAAATCGAAGATGAAGGGCAAGGACCTCGACTTACACATTCCCATATATTTTACACTGATATGCACATAATAATCCATAGGGTTTAATAAATGTGGGCCTTTTGCAGCTATAACAGCCATAACAACTCTCCTGGAAAGCCTTTCCACAAGGTCTAGGAGTGTGTTTATGGGAATTTTTAACCATTCTTTCAGAAGCGCATTTGTGAGGTCAGACACTGATGTAGGACGAGAAGACCTGGTTCGCAGTCTCAGTTCATCCCAATGGTGTTCTATCAGGTTGAGGTCACGCCAGTCCAGTTCTTCCACACTAAACTTGCTCATTCATGTCCTCATGGACCTTGCTTTGTGCACTGGTGCACTGTCATGTTGGAACAGGAAGTGGCCGTCCCCAAACTGT
Source organism: Dinotopterus cunningtoni (assembly GCA_028565755.1). Lineage (NCBI taxonomy): Eukaryota > Metazoa > Chordata > Actinopteri > Siluriformes > Clariidae > Dinotopterus > Dinotopterus cunningtoni. Next base: position 20,087,631 of record JAOTRS010000050.1, on the reverse strand, counting down.
TCCCACAAAGCTGGGAGCATGGAATTGTCCAACATGTCTTGGTATGCTGAAGCTTTAAGAGTTCCTTCCACTGGAAGTAAGGAGCCAAGCAAGGTCCATAAAGACATGGATAAGTGAGTTTGGTGTGGAAGTACGTCACTGGCCTGACCTCAACCCGATAGAACACTGTTGGGATGAATTAGAGAAGAGACTGTGAGCCAGGCCTTCTTGTCCAACATCAATGTCCAACCTCACTAATGGGCTTCTGGAAAAATGGTCAAAAATTCCCCTAAACACACTCCTAAATATGTGGAAAGCCTACCCAAAGGTGCTGAAGCTGTTATCGCTGCAAATGGTGGACCAAAATCATATTAAATCAATTTGAATTAAGAATTGAATGTTACTCAAGTTTAATTGCATATGAAGGCAGGAGAGTGAATACTTTTTAATGCCATCATCATTGTTTTACAGTGTAGAACGAAAATAAAAATCAGGAAAGACCATGGAATTAGATGGTTTGTCTAAACTTTTGACTGGTAATGAGTGTATATACCGATCAGCCATAACATTTCAACACAAAACATTATGCCCAGGATTGTGTAGGTTCCCCTTGTGCTCCTAGGGTACCTGGACATTGGCAGCGGATTGGGAGTGGATTGGGCATCTTTGTTTGGTGATTCCCATGGGTGCTTAGTTGAATTGGGATCTGAGGAGTTTGGAAGCTGGGTTGGAGGCCTTGGGCTCTTTGCCTGGTGGGCCTCAAGCACTGAGTGTTCTGGTGCTTTTCTCTCATGGCCAGCATTGACTTTTATGTCAAATTGTGCGTCACTGGGTTTTTGTGGGATTGGACTAGACAGGCTCATCTTTGCTGCATATGATCTTATCACTAGTTTACTGGTATATAATTGATAATCAATGTTAATGTGGTATGTTATGGCTGATCAGTATCAGTGAGACAGTGAGAGTCCATCACTCTGTAATAGGGTCGATTTTGTCTTGACTTTTTTCTATTGCTAAATTTTTGATTAGTCTAATTAACCAGTGGTTTTCTTAGGCCAGCTGTTTTGTTCCAATCTTGTTTACAATACAACATCCCCAACATTTTACATCCATTCATGATTTTCTTTTTACTTCTTCCATGAAGATGATGGTTCTTTCAGATGGATAGTTTTAACCCAATTCCAATCATTTAAAAATTCCTTAATTGTTTTCTTTGCTTGTTGAAAGCCAATAATTTGTCCCGTTGTTTGTTTGTTTGTTTGTTTGTTTGTTTTTTTGGCCTGGTAGTCCATATATAGTATGTGCATTTTCTGTCATTGAACATCCAGTATAAAAGGCCGGGTTGTGCAACTAATCAAATCCTTGTTACATTCCTTTAAATTCCACAAAGAGGTTTCACCGAGGTGCCCTAAACATGTTCATGAAAATCATCTATACTGTAAAACAATAGCATACGTGTAATATGTAGATATTATAGTGTAATATATTTCTTTTTGGTATAGGTTCACAATTCAGATATGTTTATGTCTCATGTCTCTTGTACCTATCCTGTCATGTCATGTCATGTTTAGTTTGGTTACGTGAGGTCAAAATTGAGAGTCTGTGGGTGTGTGTAGAAGTTTGAACGTTAGCATTGTTGAACACTCGGATGTCTCTTGTCATGCAGATGTACACAGTTTCTCTGTCATTCATGTTGTACATTGGGATCTTATCTATTTAACGAAAGGAGTTGTTCACTGAACTGGCCAAGACAAACCAGTATGGTTTACATGTATTTCTTAAACCATTCAACCTTCCAGACGTAGTGGAAATATATCGTTGGATTAGAACATGTTAACATTACCCTCACAGTTAACTAACTCGAATCATCTACACGAGAAGATGGTTATGATGGGGCTGTATTGTATGTCTGCAGTGCATGTCAGCTTCATGTGTGTTTACACTGGCCTTGTAAGTAAGCCTATGAGTGAATGTAGTGCGGTGTGTGTATGTGTGTTAAAAAGAGGTAAAGTATGATATGAATCTTCAAAAAGGATCCACATTAATCCACATGGCAGGCATCAATAAACAGGAAAGTAGCCGTGTAAATCAGAACAGCTGTCTTTGTCATTCTTTTGCAACACTCGATCACACAACGTTACTAGAATCCTATTACATAATTACTGTATTATTAGTAATTAATATTTAAAACCATCAATAGATGATTGGTGAATGGAATGTTTAGTAAAATTTCTGACTGATTAAAATATTTTAAAACATTCTTGTACAACACAATGTCATGCTTTAAATATTTTGTGGGATAAACTAACACACAACAATAAAATTTATTTAAATTTGTTACATAAGTTTGGTGGGTTTCCTCCGGGTACTCCGGTTTCCTCCCACAGTCCAAAGACATACAGATTAGGCTAATTGGCGTTCCCAAATTGCCCATAGTGTGTAATTAAGCCTGTGAGTGTGTGTGTGTATATATGTGTGTGTCCTGCGATGGATTTGTGCCCCGTCCAGGATGTTCCCCGCATCTTCTGGGATAGGCTCCAGGCCCCTGCGACCCTGCATACAGGATAAAGCGGTATAGGCGATGAATGAGTGATTAGATTTTTAACATTGACTTAGCAGGGTGGTTGTCAATAAGCACCTTACTGTCAGGAAATACAGGTGCTGACCTTTTCTAATAAATATAGTACAATGGAACAATACACACAAAAATGAGGAAACAGGAAACATGACCAAGGCTACTGTATGTGACACATGTAGTATGCTCAACATAATGCATAACCTTCCTTGAAGGACCAAGAAGACAGATCACTGCCCTTGGCAGAGCTGGGCAGAGCAGGGTAATGGAGTGACGCCTTGAGTGGCATCTGGTGATGCAATGGCTGACATGGGGTGCGATGGGGGCGACATCTCCAACAGTGCTAATTGATGCCTGTAGTACTGTAGGACACAAGACAGGCTGGCAGAGTGAAGTTCTCAGGGGCCCTGTGTAAACAGCAACATAGGAGATGAGGCACGGAGGCCCGGTGATACCCACAGTGATGTGAGCGTATACAGTATACCATCTTTAGGCGGTGTGTAGGGGTTAGCACTTTCACCTTGCACCTCCAGGGTTTGGGTTCGATTCCCGGCCAGGCTCGATTCCCGTCTCTGTGTGCATGGAGTTTACATGTTCTCCCCGTGCTTGGTGGGTTTCCTCCGGGTACTCCGGTTTCCTCCCAAAGTCCAAAGATATGCAGGTTAGGCTAACTGGCGTTCTCAAATTGCCCGTAGTTTGTGAATGAGTGTGTGATTATGTGTGTGTGCCCTGCGATAGATTGGCACCCTGTCCAGGGTGTCCCCTGCCTTGTGTCCTAAGCCTCCTGGGCTCCAGGTCCCCGTGACCTTGAATACAGGATAAAGCGGTATAGAAGATGAGTGAGTGAGTGATCCTCAGCTGGACAAGTTGCTGAAGAGTCAGGACCTGAGGAAGGCTGGACACAGGAGGCCTTATTTTCAGTAGACATAGGTTTGGTTATAGAGACCACCTCATAAACCTCAGGCATGGAGCTTGCCAGAAAAGGTCCTAGTATAAAAAAAAAACAACAACATGGAAAACTTAAGCTTAAATACACAGGAACAACAAGACACAGTGAATGTTTTTGTTATGTGCAGTGGCTGTTGGGTAATGTAGTCCAGGGCCTCCATAGTGCCACCCTAAATGTAATAATGTTTTAACTAATGTGTATACCGCATTTGTTCATTTGGTATCAATTGGTTTAAATAAGCACATTTATTTTTGTTCCACAGATAAAACAAAAAAACTTTCTAAAGAAGATTTTCCGGATTACCAGTAGGTAATACAGTAGGTTGAAAAACGCATCTTACGAAGTCAAGGTCATTTTATTTGCATTATGCACAAATGAGACAACTTTGAATTCAAATACTTGGGGCAAGACTTACTGGGGCACAAAAACAACAGAAAAGAACACACAAGCACACATAAGTTTTTAGTACATACAAATAAAACTAATTGAATCCAGGCTTGGAATATGGGTTGTTGCAACGTAAAGAGCAGAATACAGTATAATGACATTGGGTATGTACAGTACTGTGCAAAAGTCTTAGACACCCATGATGTTAGTACAAAACTTTATTATGAATGTTTCTTTAATTTTATAACATTTCTGTTTTTTAAACATCAGAAAAAAATGCAGCATATTATATAAGGGACCACTTTTTAGAAAAAAAAAAGGAAACTGCTGGATTTGCATGCGAACAAGAAGCAGGTGCAAAAGTCAAAGTCATGCAGAACTGTATTGGCGGCTCTGCAGGATGCTCAGTAAAACTTAGTTGCTAATTTTCTTATAAAACTATACAAATTGTACCTGACACTAAAGCATCAAATGTTTTTTAAGCGACCACATACTGATTTTGTTTCATTAATTACCGTTTACTGCCCTACAGTATTTATTTCCATGAGCCTTTTGCAGAGATTTTTGCACAGTACTGTACATATAATGAGAAAGCAGCAGAGAATAAACTGACAGTCTGGCAGTCAAATGAACTATAAAAGTATAAAAGGTGACATTTAACATGCTTAAAGTGACACATAGATATTAAGTAGTCTGACGGCCTCCAAATTAAAACTGTTACTCACTCTGTACGTCTATAACAAAGTGAGCTTTAAAACTACTGAAGTCATTTAGTCAGCTGCCTTTACCACTCTTTAGGCGGCCTAGCAACTGCCAAAGCAGACAGTAATGCTGTAATGTAGAGGTTTGTGAGAATGTTGCGGGTCAGAACGGAAGGTTTCTTGAGACTCTTTAGAAAGTAAAGTCTCTGGTGGGCAGAGCTTGCATTCAGGTCAGATTTGAAGTAAGGTAATGTGCACCCACAGGATTTAATTAAAAATACCATTTAATTAAAAAATAAACATTGAGTATAATTAGTTTATAAAATTAAGTTTTCATTTTTATATACAATATTGATTCATTTTTCATAGATAAATTACAGAAATAACAGAATTGGTTCTTTATATTAATATTGTACAGGTTTTCATTTGCAAGATGCAAATTATTTTAATTTGAGGAGTTCAGACTTAATCGAAATTTTGGCTCACTTTTGCCCGGATTGCATTGCTGTTAAATAATAATAATAATAGTATTAAAATCAGTAAATCAGTATTTGTTTTCTGATTTAATACATGCACCCTACTGGTACATTTATGGCAGACATAGCCGAATTTAAACTGGTGTTATGCATTTGTAGGCCATTTTTCTGTCTGCCTTTTATTCTCCTGGCTGCATCAAATAAAATGGTGCAAAATTGAGCTAAAAATTCTAGGGTTGGGGGTTCAAATCTTAGCTCTGCTCATTGTGCATGTTCATGATATAATATGTGTTACAGACAATAGATAGCAAAGATGGAATGTAATTATGTAAATTTCCTTCATTACAGTGCTTAAGAACATATTTCACATATCTGTACTTTACTTGAGTAGTTTTATTAAAAGATACTTTTTTTTGCTTTTACTCCACTACACAGAACACATATCTGTACTTTTACTTCGCTACATTTCCGCATAGCATTGCGTTGCATAAGCACAGTGGTGAATTGTTATTTGAAACAAGAATTTTTCCACTTGCTGACATTCATGCGCAAATTTGTTTCCCTTCTGACACAATTAATCATTTTACAGATGTTTGAAATCCGAAACGGACGTACAGAAAGAGAGAGAGAGAGAGAGAGTTTTTTCTATGAAAAAGATTACTGTGAGCTAGCTCAGTGCTTTTTTTTTATTTTATCCCCCTTTTTCCGAATTTTCCCCTAATTTAGTCGTGTCCAATTCCTCCCAGTCACTGGAGGCTCCCACATTAAGCTTCTACCGCCAATCAGCCGGGAGGGCCGCAGACCGACGCACGTGTTTCCTCCGATCCACGTGACGTCACCGACCATTTTTTTACGCACCATTAGGGGCGGCGTAACACACTCGGAGGAAAGCGCTATCCACTCCCTCCGCCTGCGTGAGCTCACAGACGCCCCTGATTGGCTTGTAGAACCGTCATTAATGTGGGAGCACTGAGTACCTCTCGTCCCTCCCCCCTGAGAGAGCTCGGCCAATCAGCTCTCTCTAGGCCTCCGGCTGTGAGAGGTTACAGCATCACCCGGG
>JAOTRS010000050.1:20061085-20081404 GCA_028565755.1 Dinotopterus cunningtoni | reverse complement strand
ATTTTGATTAGAATTTTTTATTAGAATAGAAAATAAACATTTATTTATGTACTCATTTATGTAGCACCAAAAAAAGAAGGCCAAAAGCATGACACTTGACCACCACAAACATACTTGTTTTTCAGAAATCTCATTCCAAAGCCTGGGAGTGTAACACCCTTTGTTTTGGTCACACCCTTTCTTTCAATAACTTCCTCCACAGCCTTTAACTAGATTTGGAGGCATGGCTGTGAGGATTTGTCCTCATTCAGCACCAAGAGGTCAGGTACTGGTGTCAGACCCGGTGGCCTGGAATGCAATCAGCGCTTCAGTTCATCCCAAAGGTGTTCAGTGGCGTTAAAGTCAGGTCACTGTGCAGGCCCAAGTTCTACCATGCACGCATAAACCTTGGCAAAGCATGTATTCACAGAGCTGGCTTTGTGAACAGGAGCGTTGTCATGCTGGAACAGCTTTGGGCCTCTTAGTTTCTGTGATAGGAAAGTCAAGCCACAGCATATAAAAATAATTGTTTCAAACTTTGTGGTAGGTCTTGAATGATGGGCAGGACAGGTGTCCACATCCTTTTTTGCTATATTAAAAATTTTAGTAACAAAATTAAACAAAAGTACTATATACAGTACTTTCGTATATATAAGGACCCTGGACCCTAGAGGTGTGAGGCCACAGTGCTAACCACTACGCCACACACACACACACACACACGCACACAGTATATGAATAAGGTCATAGAAATACAGTATTACTTACAGTATATTATTTATATAACTTGAAATTTATATATTTTTGAAAATAAATGAATACTTCATCACTCCATCACTCCATCACAGCACACATTCTACTCAAGGATATCTGACCATAGTCAAAACACAAAGAGCACATGCATATGGTTTGAATGTGATCTACATTTTTTAGGATAATTTGGAGACAACTGAAAATGAGTGGGCTTTACTGATGAGCATTAATTGTAGTATATTATGCATAGTTTAAATGTAGTTAATAACGTGAGAACAAGAGTACACCACAAACATTATAGTTTGTAAACTGGCAGTTGGCCTAATCTGCATTGCATGTCTTTGAACTGTGGAAGGAAACCAGAGTACAGTACCTGGATAAAACCCACCAAGCAAGATCCACCAAGCACATATTATCCAGAACATGGGCAACAACTGTCACATTCCTTGTGTCAAACCACTCATGACCCAGGGACAACGTCAAAGGCATCTTACCTGACCAGTGTCTTAGAGTTTGCACAGTCAATTGTGGTTTGAGGAACCATGTCATCTGCAGGTGTTGGTCCACTGTGTTTTATCAGATCCAATCTATGGAGTATTGTGAAGAGGAAGATGCAAGACACCAGACCCAAAAACGCAACAGCATATATACACTCTATCACTGCGGCCTTCAGCTCTTCTGCGTTGCTGGGTCTGGTGTCTTGCATCTTGGGTCATGTGAAGTGTGTATAGATTTTTTTTGTCTGACTGTACATATTCGACTTTTTTGTTTTGGACAATTCGGGGAAGACTGAAAATGAGTGGGCTGGTTTATTGGTGGAAATTGTAATTTCAGTATGTTATGCATGGTTTATATGTTGTTAATAACAAGAGTACTCCATACACAAACACAGTACGATTTTTACAAGCCGGTGCCAAGGTGCTCCACAGCACTCTTACGATCATATACAGTACATGTGCCTGTGGTGGCGTGGTGCTCTCTGTTCGGTACGGTACTGTGCGGTTTAGCACTTCCTCTCTCTCTCTCTCTTTCTCTCACACTGGAAGTGGGCGAGTTGGGGCGAAGCAGCAGACCACGCGCGAGTTGGAGCACGAGCGCGCACGAGGGGCGGGAGAGGCAGGAGGAGAACGAGGAGGAGGAGGGGTGGGAGAGTAGGGGGAGAGGAGGAGAGCACGGCCGCCTTCAAAAATGGCGTCTTCGAGGGCGAAAAATGAGTAATAATATGAAAAAAAAGATGAAAACGAGCCTCGCTCTTGACGTCTTACTGTATTTTTTTGTAAAGAAATAACCTTTAGAAAAGGAGAGCAGGGGCACGAGAGAAAGCCGTTTTTTTAGGGAAACCGAGCGGTTTATTTTGATGCGTCGACAGAGCCGGAGTTAGCTTAGCACTCTCTCTCTCTGTGTAGCGCGTTGCTAGGACGTTAGCTCACGGCTAAACGGTTCTTCGTGTGGGAAAGAGAAGCATTGTGTGGGCGTTGTGAGGCTTGTGAAGCTCGGGGGGTAAGGGGGTAAGTTTAAGTCTGTGGGGTTGTTTTATGTTTTTTTTTTATTTCTAAAGGAGAAGAGAGAAATGTAGCGTGTGCGTAGCAGACAGTAAGGCATTACTGCTCCACCATTTTTTTAATTCCAATAAAGCAGCTCTTAGTGAAGAAAGGGGAGGAGAGACACACACACACAAGAGACAAGGGACAGCAGGACGTATACGGTCATCAGTCAGTCAAGAAAAAAAAACACCCGGGTGTACGTTTTGTAATCGGCGTAAGCTGATTTTGAAACTGAAAAGGAAGTGAGGTGTGTGTATATGAGAGAGTGTGTGGTTTTTTTTTTTTGGAGGTGGTTTGGTGAACACCCCCCTGTATCACGCACTCTCTCTCACTCTCCTCCCCTCCATTTCCCTCTCTCTGTCTCTCTCAATATGCTATTTTTTCACTCCTATCCACACACACACGGTTCTCATCAAGGTAGAATGATCGCAATTTAGCAAGCGATCGCGTCAACACTTTGCACAGCCTGGATCGGGATCTGTTTTTATTATTGTAATTCATTTTTATTTATTTATTTTTTCGTTTTTTCCCCCTTCGTTCGATCATCCGTGTCAGAAATGGACAGGAATTATCCGGGTGCAGGTTTCGGGGATTTGGGCGCAGGAGCCGGATGGAGCTATGAGCGATCAGCTAAAGCAAGGTAAAATGAAAAATAAAATAAATAAGACTAATAATACAAATCTAGCATACATCCGCGAATCAATTGCATGAACAGCGTAATGTCGCCGTGTGTGTGTGTGCGGTGTGTGATTGGTCTTGGTAATGAACTCGGTGCATCTGTGTCTGACGATGCATTTGCGTGGGATGTCATAAGACGCTGGTCCTTAATGTTGTACAGGGGGATGTGTGTGTGTGTGTGTTTTGTTATTCAGATAAGCCAGGGTGGAAATGGGAGGAATGTGATGTGTTTGACAGCCTAATGTGCAGGTTTGTGGGGGTAAAGACTAAAGACAGAGCAGACACAGAAGGAGAAAGATGGGGAAAAGGAAGAAGGAGGAAAAAATGAGGGGGGCGGGGTAAAGCTTATTCACCCGGATTTATTATTATTATTAGTCTTTGATATATTGAATGTGAAATATTTATCATAATGCTTTCGTCAAGCAAGGAGTGATTCCGATTGAGAACAAGCAAATGCACAAGTGATAAGTTATAAAAATAAATGCATGCACGATAATAAAGGATGAACACAGTATTACACTTGCAGGTTTTTTTTCTTTCTCTTTTTTTTTTTAACATGCATGCTATGCATCAAACCGCAGTATGAAGTTTGATTTTCCTACCAATCAGCATGCGTGAATGCATAACACACACACACGAATTTTAAACCAGTAATTTTCGCATTTTGACGAGAAGCAGAACGCACTCGAGCCTAGCATGGCTGTTCTTCCAGCTGACGTTAGCTTGCTAACAACATCATGGTCGCCGCTGTCGCATATAGGCCTGCACCTGGAACACCACACACGCCTTTGTTCGTGCAGGCAAATCCTAAATACATACCATGCACAACGAGTGTAATTGCATATTTTATTTTAAACACCATCACAGACCTATCTGTCGATCTATCTGTCAATCTAAAGCGATTTCTTCTTCGCACTCAGCACTTGGAGATGCTAGTGCTGCTAAGCTCTTTAGCCATCCTCCTCCATTCCAGTCTTAGCTGAGCTGGTGCGTTAGCCCGTGTGCTAGGACATATGTTCCCGCTATCAGAGTGATATTAGCCGAATGCAAATGTTAAGCGTGCATGCATGTTCAGGTGCGCAGTTGTGCACGATGTTCTTCCCGAGGATGCTCTGCAACAAATGCAAATCAAATGATAATTCAGGAGCACCAGCAGCCGTGTGTTTCTGCTCACACAGCCTGTATTCAGGTCATGTATACGATGAATCTTGCCACGGTTTCTGCACGCCATCATGACTTTAATGCTTTGAAGTTTTGCAATTTTTTGTTTAGTTTAGTTACATTGTTGTAAAACATTAATAATATACAGCATTTGACAGATCAACTCACAGCTCACAAGTAATTAATTCACAGAAAAAAAACATCAACCAGGTAGTTAACCTTTTTCATTTGTGTGTTTAAAGCCCTATTCACACGGGATTAGTATTACAGGTATTATCTGTAATAATTGTGGAGGTTTGTCTGTGATCTTAATCCTGTGCGAATCGTCCATGCCGTAATTTGCAAAGTAAAAACTAACCCCACCATATTTTTCAGAGTACCGAAATCCTGTGATAAATCAAATGATCAAATGATATTATTACAGTGTAATAATATTAGCCCCGTGCCAATCAGCATGTCTGTGATTAGCCCAAGATTTGCCGGGGTCTGTATTACCAGAGTAAAATCGCTTGCTTCGCTTATCCCGTGCGAATGCACCACATGAAATTCAGATGGTGGGGGGGATAATTTTTAAATCACACGAGGTCCCCAGATAATACTGATCCCGTGAGAATAGGGCTTAAGGCAGCATTTCATATGAAATATTTTGATATTCACAAGCGTTTAGGTTTAGAACACCTTTTTTGACTTTATGTCTCAAGATGTAATGAAATAATCTACTGTATGCACAACGTACAGGCAAAAGATATCGGACACCTGACCATCACATCCGTATGTCACTGTTAAACATCTCATTCCAGATTTAGTCGCCTCTTTGCTGTTATAAGACCCTCCGATCTTCAGGCCAGGCTTTTCCCTAGGTTTTGGAACGTGGCTGTGGGATTTAAGGTCAGGCAGTGATGTTGGACAAAGTGGCCTGGGTTGCAGTTGATGTTTCAGTTCATCTCCAGAGGTGTTCAAAGGTCAGGGCTCTGTGCAGCCCAATTCAATTCTTCTACTCCAAACATAGTTAACCGTGCCTTCTTGAAGCTCAGTTTGTGCACCGGGGCATTGCCATGCTGAAACTAGTTTTGGGCCACTTAGTTTCCGGTAAAGGGAAATTCTATTGCTACAGCATTCGTAGAGATCCTTTAACATTTTTTTGTGCTTTCATATCTGTGGCAAAGGTTTAGAAAATACCTATGTTTATGGTGGTCAGGTGCCCACGTACTTTTGGCTATATAGATTAAATACATGTAATAATACAGTAATAATATAAATATACTGTTACAACATAGATGTTACATAAACACAATACGATACGATAAGGCCTGTCATAATTATTATACAATCATTTAACCATGGTTGTGTGAGTGATCATGATTAATCATTAGAGTACAAACCCACATTTGCATTTGTGTACATAAATAGTTTGTTAGGAAGGATGTATTGACAAATATAGGTCATGTTTAATGAGCTATACAGTATATTGAAATGGAATAGGATGATTGTTCTTTAAAGGTCAAGGGCTTTGATTGACTGTTTTGTGTGTAACAGTAATAACTCACGGTAAAAGGTGTAGATCAATGAGAAGCAGTGTATTATCATATCTATAACTTATATAAAAAACATATAATTATGTTTAATGAAAAAGGTCTGTAGTTGAAGTAACCTGGACATACTTACACTATCTCAATCGTTTGAATAATGTTTAACCTTACTGTGAGTTGAAATAGTATAATTATGTAAAATTTGTAATATGCCGTTATCTTTTTTTTTTTTTTTTTTTTTTTGTCAGTTTGGTGTACGGGAGCTCCAGATCTTCCCATCCAGAGTCGGAACTCCTCCACAGGCAAGCCTATGCCACTCCTCATCCGCTACAAGGTTATGCAACCAATCACCACCCGGGAAGCTCTGGACAGGGTGGAGCGTGGGGTGCAGCCGGAAGGAGTCTGGGTGAGTGACTTTGTGTCTATGCCAGTTGTGCTCATTTTGGAAATTTCTTGTAACATTGCAGAAGAGCTCAGATTAAAAATTTACCCATGATCCTCAACATTACAGCTATTTTTACTGCCTTGGGACCTCTGTGGTACCTAAAATACTCTTGCTGATACTCCTTGCCTAGGTATGATGCGAGTGAAGGCATGGTATACAGCTGGAACTAAAAGTAGTGCAGGGCATCAACTGGTCACACACAGTTGAACACAGTTTCTAATTATTGTTTCACATGTCTTAGACAACATGTCCCAACAATCCGGTCTAAGGCTAGAAGTGACAGACTTTTTACTATTTAACAATAATTTTTTAGTAAGAATTTCATGTTACTAATTAGCTTGATCTTTGTTTTTTCCATGTGATAAGAAAAAAAAGTCAGCTATTCTATATTCTAGGGAATATCCCAAATGGCTTTCTATTCATTTTGTTTACATCCTGCATAAGATAACATAAATTAGCTGAACACTAGAGAGATATTAGAGTTTCAGTTAGACATGCATAGATTATGTTTTTGGCTATTTTGCATCATCTGATAATTCATTTACATTTATTATTCATTATTATGTATTTCCACTAAAGTTGCTACAATATGATGGAAAGGCAGCCATTAAAATCATCTCTCTGCTTACTAAAAATGAAAGTATTGTCACACTTGCCTTTGGGTGTGTGTGCTTCCTTTAAAACAAACTAGTTGTGCCTCACACTAACCATTGTTCTTTTGAATGAAAATTAACATCACATGAGAGATGCCTGGTGTAATATATATACATTTTATTTATTTGAATAAAATGTTGTTGTTTAAAGCTTTTATTATTCACACACACAGTTACATGTGATATAATGACTAGTGGTTGCAGTGGGTGCAGAGTGGTTGACACCAGGACTGTGCAAGTAAGCAGGAGTAAATTAATAGAATATAATGAAAATATGTAGAATAAATATAAGATGAATATATAATAAATATAGAGATATAATAAAAATTGAGAAGCAATGTAGTGTGGGAATGTAAAGAAATTATGAATATAATAAAAAAATAATATGATAAATATGGTAAAAAGGGAAGGCAGTAAGAAAGGTAGAGGAGGCAATGTAAAATCCTGCCATGTGCAAGTTGCAGTGATAAAATCTCATTATGGAACCATGCAATTATCTAATCTGAAAAAAACTGCCATTTATTACAGGCAAAATATGCATAGTCAGGAAATTATGTACAGTTTGTAAATAATTTAAATATTTGTTTATGTATTTGAAATAACGTTTGAGGTGGAGCAGCACTGTGGTTTACACCTCCAGGGTTAAAGGTTTAGGTCCCACATTTTGGTTTGTGTGCTTGGAGTTTGCATGCTCTCCCTGTACTTGGTGGGTTTCCCCAGGAACTCCGGTTACGTCCCACAGTCTAAATACACGTTTCCCACAGTGTGTGTGTATGTGCTTGTGGCCTGCTATGGACTGGACTGGACTGGCACCCCATCTGTGTCCCACCTCGTGCCACAAGTCCCCTGGCCTCATACGACACTGTACAGTTTGAGAGTGAACTTTTATAAATTGTTAAATAAATTTTAATCCTCTTATTGTTATCATTAGCCGCATTATCTGATGTAAGCCTGGATAAATATGTTTGAATACTAAATTTAATTTGTTTAATAGTCACAATCGCAATTTGTGTCAAAGTAATGTGTGATTTTTTTTTTTATAAATCATGCAGCATTAGTAGGGTTATGTGTCAGTAAGGATGGAGAAGCACTACAACACCTCGCGGGAGTCACATTAAGTGTTGTTCAGGGCTTTTTATTTTTTTATATTATGCATGTAGTTGATTAGTGCCCTAAGAACAACTGACAAAACCTTTGATGTCCTCATAAAATTTAACTTGATATATTTATAACAATAACCAGTGTCACATAACTCAACCCTTATAAAAATTAATAACTTTCTGTGCTAGGTGTATTTTTATGGGAATCTGCATTATAGGCACATATAATATGTGTATACAATATAATGTTTGAGGTTGTTATTGGCTGTAAACACCATTCATGCTTGTTGTTTTAACTTATAAGTTGGTGTTTGGTTTTATAGGCTTGTCTGGGCTTTTTGATGCTGGGCTTCACCATGCAAGTCCCTCAGGCCACGATCCCTCTGTTATGAACCTGATTTCAGCTCTGGAGTCCAGAGGACCACAGCCACCACCTTCCGCTTCTTCACTTCTCTCCCAGTTCCGCACTCCGTCTTGGCAGACCGGTGAGTTCCTGATGGGCTAGAACAGTGGCAGTTTGTAAGTTATGGATATAAACAATGAACACATCATTAAAATTAGGAGTGGTCAACTAGCACAGCATTTCCACAGCAACAACTTATGAAGCGTACATTTAGGAAATGATTATAGGCATTCTATAGGCGTTTATACTGTTTTTTTTTAAACACTGTATGATTTCGTTTTAATTTTATAGATTTAGAGTCCATCGGAATTGGAATTTCTTTATTATTTGTTTTGTTTGTTTATTAAATATTCATGTATTTTGTCTATTTCTGTATTTTGCCTCTTTTCATTTTTCTTTAGCAATGCACACACCTGCGCCTGCAGAGCTTTTCATCTCTGGTGCCCTTCCTGGTTCTGGGTCATTCCCATCATCCTCCGCCTTGTCAGCCTACCAGCACCCAGCTTCATTTTCTGGACGCTCTTTTCCTGGGGTGACTCCTTCACTGTCGTTACAGGACACTCCTACATTCAGCCCCACCTCAAATGGTCTCTTGTCTCCCCATGATCCTTTGCTGCACATTAAGACGCCCTCTCAGTCAAGTCTGGGCTTTGATCGTCTGTTGTCATCTCAGGGTGCTGCCGCAGCCTACCGTGGGAGCCATGACCCTAGCGGTGGTAGTGGTGTTACTTCTGCTCAGGCAACCTCAGCAGCTTCTGCTTCTGCACGCCATCTGCAGTCTCACCAGTTTAACCTGCTGTCCTCACAGCTTCAGGACCAGTCCTCACAGTTATATAGTGCGTCAGTGTTCTCATCTGCTCCAGCTCCCCCTCAGCCAGCCTCCCAAGAGCGGACTGTACCACGACAAGACAGTGTCATTAAGCACTACCAACGTCCTTCGCCAGCACAAGCTCCCTCCTCCACACCTCATCCCCTGCAGCATTACCTCAGTTGTGGAGTGTCTGGGTATCAGCAGGCCCCTCATCCTCGTCATGCAGGTCTTTCTTGCAGTCCATTGGGAGAGCACAGCCCTTCTTCTGACCATAAGCCGTCCCCCAGGACAGAGCAGTACCGACCCATTATCCAACCTTCTTATGGATCGTCCTCATCGTCATCCTCTGGTGGGCCTGGAAAAGCAGCAAAAAGCAGTTCCAGCAGTGGTTATTCTTCTTCTGGCTCTGGGTCATCTTCCAGAACTCCCCATACTCCACCTTCTGCATCCTCTGCTTCGTCATCTTCCTCGTCGTCTTCTTCCTCCTCAGCATCTGCCAGTGCACGCCAAACCAACTCCATTCCAAGCTCTACTTCTGCATCTGCTTCCTCTCGGCAGCAGCCACCAACTCAGTCTGTGCCTCCTCCGCAAACACATTCCCAGTCTGCTCCCAGCACCAACTCCTCTCAACAGACCCTTTCCAAAGCATGTCTGTCAGGCTATGGCTCTCCAGTGGCACCAGTTAAGTCATCTAATAGTCTGACAGGCCAGACCCCGCCCCAACAGCAGCCTCAGTCTTTTTCCCCCAGCCAGCCGCCATCACACTTATCGCAGTCGTATGCAGGGTTCAGTTCCCCACAAACGCATGAGCTCCCTTCAGCCAGGACCTCTGGAGTAGCAAAAGGATACGGGAATCTGGGAAGCCAGTCATTTTCAGCAGAATCAGTATATGGAACAGATTCAGGTTATGGCTCATTGCCTCCATCACTGGGGGGAGCTGGAAGCCCCTCCATGGGCTATGCTGCCTCAGGACACTCTCCTGCACTTTTATGTTCAGGGGGAAGTGGGGGAACAGCTGGTGGAAGCAGCAATGGAGGAAGTACCAGTACAGGAGGTGGAAATAGTGTGGCAGGCGGAGGAGCGTCTTACCACATCCCTGATTCCAGCCCATCTCCTTCTGGCAACTCTGGAATCATTCGCCCAGGTCTGCATTCTCCTGCTCCTTCCCGGCCCGCTCAGTCACCTGTTGGAACAGGATCCAACAAATACCTATCTTCCGTTCTCTCTCCTTCTTTCTTACCCTCTCCACAAGGCTACCCAGATACCCGAGGACCTCGATCACAATCGTACCATCCCTCTGCACCTCCCAAAACCAAGTCGGATACAAGCCTGCTTGGTGTGAACGAGTCTCGACCACAACAGGATGATGATGATGATGATTTCCTCATCCAGCATCTTCTTCAGGCTCAAAGTCCTACTCCTCAAGCATCCCATCATCATCCCCCTCAAAGCCATCATTCCTCACAGTCTACACAACAACCACCAGTCCTTCCAACCCAAGATGGAAGCAAGGGTTTATCCTATGAGATGAGCAAGAGCTCAGAGGAGAGATATCATCTTCAAAGTGTTATTCGAACTCATAGTGCCACGTCAAATGCTGCAGTGTCTGGGACAGGAAACGGAGCAGGCCTGGACAGTCAGTTGGAAATGTCTTTAAAAAAGCAACAGCATCAGCAACAACACCAAACACAACATCAACAGCAGCAACACAAACATCAACAGCAGCAGCAGCAGAAGAGCAGCAGATCTGTCACAGATGGAGGTGGACGAGGGAACCCAGATCAAACTCATTCCCATTCGCATCATCACCATGACTCAATGGGCTCAGTGGTCCACTATGGTCGGGGTGATCCTTTTTCCCAGCATTCTATTTCGCAGCATCCATCTTCTCACCATCAACACACTCCACACACACCTACACATTCTCACTTGCACTCTCATCCCCATATGGATCTTCAGAAAAAGTCCCAAGAAGCAGCAGATATGGCGTACATTCGCAAGACACCAGATCTGCAACAGCACCACCACCAACAGCAATCTGGACATCATCAGTCCCATCAGCACCAACAGCAGCAGCAACAACAGCATCAGTCTCAATCTCAAACATTAATGGAATCTCCAACAGACCAGTCCCGTCAGCCTCCCCATTTATTACAGTCAGTTCTCTCCCACACAACCCGCAGCAAAATAGACAGTCAGCAACAGCAACACCCTGCTAACCAGCAGGCTTTAATGGAAGCAGCAGGTGGAGTTTCTGCAGCAGAAACCCATTCCCAGCCTCAAGCATCTCAACTGCAGCTTCAACTCCAGACCCAAGCTTTGGAAGCTGCTAGTCACTATAGCCATAGTTCTCAGCAGCAGGACCAGAACCATCCAAAATCCACCACAGTATCTTCTCTGGACATGCTGGAGCGCTCTCTTTCTCGAACCTCGAGTCAGGAAGGAGGAATGGTCGATGATAGAGCAGGAAATGAAGGAGGCAGAGGAAATTCTGGAGCTGGAGGAACTGTTGAGAGACACAGATCACAAGATCAGCAGAGACTTTCATCTCATCATCCTTCACAACACCATCCCTCTGAGCTACATTCGTATCTTTCTGAGCCAGACTTGGGCTTATCCGCTCCCACCCATGGGCATCACCTTTCACATCACCACCACCAATCTCAGCAAGCCCCTCAAACTCAGCATCCTAACTCCCATGCTCATCATGCTCACGCTCAGCATCAAAATCAACAGAGCCATCACCACCTTGCTTCTCAGTCAACCTCTGCAACTGCACAGCAGCAAGAGCAGTCTCACTCCTCCCATTCTACTCAGCTTCCTCAAGCTCAGCTTGACCAACAGCATCAAGGAGACCATCACTTTGACTCTAGGGGCTCAACAGTGAAGTCAAATACAAATCAAAATCAGTCCCATCAAAACCAGAGATTTGTTCCATTAACATCTATATGTTTCCCAGACTCTCTCCTTCCAGATGAAGAGCGATCTTTCTTTCCTGGGATGGAGGACATGTTCTGCCCTGACGAATACAAGTCAAGTTGCTCTGGCGGAACAGGGCAGAGTCAAGATGGGGTATCTCAAGCTCAGACTGGACAAGAAGGTATGGAGGGCATAAAATCAACTGCTGAAGGTGGAGGGGATGATAATGGTGCAAGCTATGACATGCTTGGGCACCCTGGCGATCAGGATTATGGGCAGTATTGTCACGATCTTGCAGAGCCTGACAATGGAACCATGCACCTTGACCTTGACTCCTTAAAGACCCATGAGCTCCCATCAACAGTAAATACAGAGCAACTTGGATTGATACAGTCTCAGCCTACTAGCCTTGGAATGGGAAGTGGCGCAAATGTTGGGGAAGGATCTGGTGCTAAGATGGTAAGCTCCGGAGGTTCTGGTTCTGGATCAGGAGGACTCACCTCTCCAATCTTCTGCTCATCCCGACCCAAAAAGCTCCTGAAGTCCAGCTCTTTTCACTTGCTGAAGGAGAGACCTGATCCTAATTCCCTTCCCAAAAAGAGTTATGCACAGGAGTATGAATTTGAGGACGATGAAGATAAGGCTGATGTTCCTGCTGACATTCGACTAAATAGCCGAAGACTCCCTGACCTCATTCCTGATCTTGTATCCAGCTGTCGGAAATCAGGTGGTGGAACTATGAGTCCTCTTATGGGTGATTTGGATTTTGGATATCCCTCTCTTGGTCCACCTCCACAATTACTTCCCCAAGATGGACCAAAAAAGAGAGGCAGGAAACCCACCAAGCCCAAACGGGAAGGTCCTCCAAGACCTCGTGGCCGCCCACGCATACGGCCTTTGCCTGAGCCCCACCACTCCAGGGCCATGATGGGAGAATGTGGAACAGGATATGTTCCTGAGAGAGGCAGGGGTAGAGGCAGAGGCAGAGGCAGAGGGAGGCGAGATGAATCTATGATGGACAACAAAGATCAGAATCAGCTGTATCAACAACACATGCAGCAACAGCAAATGCATCACCAGCCACACCAAGAGCCAATTAAACCTATCAAGGCAAGTTTGGGAGAAGAGTTTACTATATTTTTTTATTTAATATTTCAGTTTTTTTTTTTTTAATGAGAAGATATATTAAGGGTTAACTGTATATGTCTGGTAAATGTGTGATTGTTTTGTATTTTGTAGATCAAGCTTCCTATTGGTACCATGTCATCTTCTGATGCCCTCTTGCGGACAGATTCTTTGTCTGGTACTGACCCAGCCCTCTCAGATGGCTCTGTGGGCTCTGCCCCGTCTTTGGGTCTGAGCCCAGGGACACCCGGAGTGCCTGATATGAGCAGACCTATAGATAAGAATAAGGCCAAAACACAAGATGTAAGAGAAACCTTGTTTTCTTACAGAGTTTTCAGACTGGGAACCATGTTTTTTTTCTTTAAAATATTTTTAATAACTACTTGTGAGTTTTATTATCTGTGCGCTGTAATCCTTATTTGTTCACGTTCATCATGTGTGTAATTTGGCATTTTTCAGATGGAAGAGAAAGATTCTGAGAAGACCGGCTTTGTGGCTTCTTTTTTGGATTTTCTAAAATCCGGAAAAAGGCCAGGGAGCAACTCTGGGAATGGTGATTCATCTCCAGGAAAAAGTGGAGGTATCCATCCCATATCTCCTCAACCACCCCCTCCACCAGCACCTACCGCGTCGTCTGGGTATGGGGATAGTGAAGGTGATGGAGGGCTGTCTTTGGGTGGATGCCCCAGTCCTTGCAAGCGCTTGGATGAAGAACTCAAGAGGAATCTGGAAACACTTCCATCATTCTCCTCAGACGAAGAAGACTCTGTGGGAAAAAACCAGGATCTACAAAAGAGCATCTCGTCAGCCATTTCTGCTCTATATGACACTCCACAGCTGAGCACATCTTCAATGCAGCCTCCGTCTCTCCCTCCACCTCCTCCTCCACTTCCTCCTGCACCGCTGACACCAACACAACAGCCACCTTCCCTTAGCCCACAAACCCCACCGCATATGCACACGCAGTCGTCCTCACTTCCACATGCACAGTCTATTGAATCTGCCATATTGTCAAGAGATGAGCAGGGTGACGAGCTTGAGGAGGAAACAGTGAAAGATGAAGACAAAGAAGAAGAGCAAGACAAAAGCGTAGAAGAGAAAGACCCAGAAATGGAGTTGCTGAGTGTTCCAAAATTAGGAGGTATGAAAAGAGGGCACAAACAAACTCAGTTCAGACAGGGTGACAGCTAGCAACTCTATAGATGAATGTCACCACATTGGAGCACTAAAGGGCTTGTTACTGTTCATATTTCATGGTGTGCTTATAAAATTGATAAATGTTTCTTTTATCTTGCAGACTCACCTAAAGAGGCTTCTCAAGCAACAGCTCCCCATTCGCTTCCACCTCTTTTCCCCTCATCCCCTGCATCTTCATCTTCACCTTCTCCCCCTCCTCTTCCTCCACTTTCTCTCCCCTCACCCCTTCCTGAGCTGGAGGACAACTTATCTCCACCACAGAAACCAACAGTTCAGCAATCTTCGCCCCCACCCAGCCCCGTTGCCACCTCCTTACCTGTTCTCTCTCCTCCGCATCCTCTGCCTGTATCATCTCCTCCACCATCCGAGACCCCGACACCCCCAAGCCCTCCGCGACCTCAGCAGCCTGCTCCAGCTCCTCCCTCCCCAGAGGAACCCCCAGCACCTCAAATCCTGCCATTACACCTGGCACAGAAACAGAGCGGTGCTGCCATTGCCAGAGAGACTGATGAGGATGAGAGTGAAAGTGGAGGAGAGGGGATCTTCAGGGAAAGGGATGAATTTGTGGTACGGATAGAGGACATCAAAACCCTTAAGGTACACACCGTAGACATTGTGTTTTGAGCAAAGCTTATGGTTCGGCTCATGTTTGAAGATGGAATGTATATTAGAGTTACATCGTATAATTATGTGCAAAACACCTAATACTCACAGTATTACTCATTATATTTAATCACACAGCACTATTTTGCGAATTTCACTTTCTGTCAGGCATGTTTAAAGGCGATGGCTTTAAACTTTTTATTTTTCTGGTTTAGTTTCTATCTGGTTCCTGTTAATCCATGCCGTCTGGTTCCTTTTCCATTATTCTGAAAAATCCATCCGTCTCAGTCATTAATTTCATCGTGTGTCAAAACCATACATCTTGAAATTGGCTGAAATTATTACTACCCTTGTCCCTCTATCTGCTGTCGTCCCGCCCACTTCTGGATGTCGAAAGGGACCTTACTTAGTGGATTCCAGTGCCAAAACCCACATTCAAATCCACTTACGAGAGCATTTTCAGCAAGAAAATAGATCTGATAATGTTATGTTATCTTAAACAACACATTGTCTTCTTAGTAATTGCTTCTAAGTCATTCTGAATTGCTTCTAAACCATTGAGCTACACTGCTAACTAGCTTTTAACACTTGGCTCAAATCCCTCTGTAACCCCTGAACAAGGGCAGTAGTTGATGTATTTGGGATTCAACTGCAGAAGTTAATTAGCTATTAATTAGAAAGCTTGAAATTTCAGTATTTGTTAATGTTACTTGTACACCATTTCAAAAGTGTATTTTATAAACATATTTGTGTACCATCTGAGGTAATCCCATTATGATAATAAATCAAACCTCATTAAATTAAAGTTCTTCATTCATTTTCACACGCTTGTTTCTCTTTTGACTAAGGTGCCATGTCCACCAAAACATACTGCATATGAAAATAGTCAGCAGAACACAAGCTATCAATTGTTAGGGTTTTTTTTCTGTGTGAAAAAGTATAGGGTAAGCTCACAGCTTTGTAATACACCTCAAACGCAACAAAAATACATACTATTTATACATATGTCGGTTAACATAAGTCGGTACTTCAGCCATCCACTGTTGTGACTGTATTAGTAGAATACTCAATACATTGAACAAAATTTGTTTTTGTTACTAAACTATCTTGCTAGTCTACTTTGAAGTTTAAAATCTGATTGAACCAATAGTTCTGTCCACTGCAAGAGAAACACATACACACAAAATGTGTCAAAACGTCTCTGGTTTATTCACAGAACAAAAGAGGTACATAGATCTTAAGACACACCACCCTGAGTAAATACAAAGCAAATATGTGGTCCTACCACCGACCCTTATGCGGGCTACATGAGCAAGCCATTCACATATGCGTCCAAAGTACTGCCGTATATAAGGAATGAGGAAAACTATATAAGAAAAAACTGATATCTACTTAATATAGTAGGGTGAATGTGTATTGATATTTCGTTAATAGATAGTATTCTTGTCTACGGTGCTATTTAAATTCTCTGTCCTCAGCTGGCCCTGCAGACAGGTCGGGAGCCTCCACCAATCTGGCGTGTACAGAAAGCTCTGCTTCAGAAGTTTGCACCAGAAATTAAAGATGGACAGAGGCAGTTCTGTGCCACTAGCAATGTAAGTCAATTCCAAATGTGATTCATATCTAAAAATATAAACTATTTATAAAGTCATACCCAATAGATTAGTCTACAGTTGATCTTGTAATCTGTGCATCAGAAAAATGTGGAATTTTATCTACCATTTTAGATCTTTTTATTTGATGACATCATTTTGTTTATTGTTGGTTCATCTTCCCTGCTGTAGTATCTTGGTTACTTTGGTGACGCAAAAAAACGGTACCAGCGGTTATATGTGAAATTCCTGGAGAATGTGAATAAGAAGGACTATGTAAGAGTTTGTTCTCGCAAGCCCTGGCATAGGCCATCTGTGACGCTCAGGTACTTAAACTTCCTCACATTATAACACTTTTTCTTTCATTTCAATCAGTTATTCTGTTGCTTATAAGCATGCTCAAAGTCAATGTATATTTTTTTATATAACGTTTAGTATGACACCTAAATCATCTATCTCCTGTAAATATTCAGACGGCAGTCACAGTCTCATCCAGTCCCAAAGGTGACCCCGCCTCCTAACAATCAGACGGTGCCTCGCGTTGTGAGAGATGAGAAAGACAAAGACAGAGAAAAGGTGAAAGAGAAGGATCAGCGCGACACCAGAGAGAAGAACAACTTCAAGGCGAAAGAGCACCAAGATAAGGAACGGGTGACGAAAATTAAGGAGCGGGAAGAAAAGAGAGACAGAGAGAAGAAAATGCCACCACCACCTGCACCCCAGAAGGCAGAGAAACGAGCAGCTGCGACAGAACACGGGAAGAAGGAGGAGAAAAGGGTGGCAGGAGTGGAGAGGAAGATGGAGCGGTCCACAAAACAGCAGTCGGTCAAAGTAAAGGCTGAGCCTCCGCCTAAGAAAAGAAGGAAGTGGTTGAAAGAAGTACCCTCGTCATCCGATTCCGATTCTTCGGCCAGCGACGATGAGAGTGAGCACCATCACTTTTTATTTCAGGACATGTTTATGTGAGTGTGTGTTTGTGCCGAGTGTGTGTGTAACCAGGTATATTTCTTGCAGTTTCCGTAAGAGCAGGCTTGAATACTCGAGTCATGCGCGAGATGTACCGAAGCTACGTGGAGATGTTGGTCAGTACAGCTCTGGACCCTGACATGATCCAGGCGTTGGAGGACACAGAGGGTAGGAGGATTATATGATTACAGATTGCTTTCTTTCTCAAAAATTTTGAGTTTAAACTGATTTAATATTGTTTTTGTTTTTCTCTTCAGATGAACTGTACCTCCCTCCAATGAGGAAGATTGACAGCATTCTAAGTGAGCAGAAGAGAAAGCTTCTGAAGCGAGTCAGCATGAACCCCCAACATCAGGTATCACCCTGCCCTTGTTGCTGTTTTCATATTCTATAAGCCTTGATGTTTGTTCACTTTCATACACTAATCCCAAATCTTTCTCTCTCTTTTTCTCATTCTCTTTCTGACACTTCCTTACACTTTTGCCCTGAAGGAGGCCCTAAACACTTTCCCTCAGATAACAGCGGAGCCTTTGGACTCAGGAGCTGTGATGGTCAAACTTGGAGGGGAGTGCTATAACCGGAAAACACTGAACCGTGTCAAGAAGAGTATCCCTAGACCACAGGTATTTTTTTTCAGACACAATATGACCCTAAAAACATCGCATTTGATCATCCACTTTTTTTGTTATGTATAGTTTCCAATAGGAATGGGAATTCCCAGGGAACAACAAAAACAACATTATTGTAATTTGTAATTTTAAACAAACAGCACATAATTTGCTCCAGCCACAAAGGATGTGAATAGTTTAGGCCACCTAAAGGATTATACAAGAACTGCAACATTTTACTACTTCAAATGCAAACGTGCACGTAAAATACGTAAAAATAATTTTAAAATATAGATTATAGAATCAGTTTGGCGATTTTTCCCCTATTTTTAGTTTATAATGACATTTTAAATATTTTATAATGCTTACAGGTTGAATATGTTGATGTTATAATAATAAAGTAGAGGATTGGTTTTCTCAATAGTTAAAAGTAGCTATTAGACTATTAGACCTCTATCAACCTTTCTAATTCACTCTGGATTATGCTGCCCAATGTCCAGTAATTGTTCTGGCTAGGGCTGGGCAATTAATTTAACAAAATGAAACGACATTCAGAACCACTAATCGTCGTAATCTTGCCCATGTCAATCATTATAATTAAAAAAAAAAATAGAAATTATCTTTTTTTGGGTTGAAATTCTGTTAGTATTTTTTCATCTATGTGTGTTCATGTACAGTCCCCTTAAAAACAACCGACTGCCTGCGTAGTCTTGTGACTCCACCCCATCCAGGCTGCAACATTCAAGCAATATGTAGGAGAACTCTTTAAAAGCTGGGACATTTCTTCCTAAAATAAGTGAACATATTTGGAGTACAAACCTTGTCTCTGAGCAATGAGGGGGGTCGTGTTACTCTATGCCTTTAACAAGAGTCGTTAAAATAAGAAAAGCTCAGACCACATTAAAGGGTATGACGGAAAATATTTTGTGGTTTTGAAACCATGACATCATCAAACCGTTGGTATACCTTGAAACCAGAAATCGGCCAGTGCCTACTTGCGTGTTATAATGTCTGGTTTAAATCAAATTTAAATACAACCAAATACATATATTGTACATACGCATTACTATCTTCCATTCATCGTATCCACATTTTCCAAAATACTGTAATGCGAAGATACATGCAAACATATCGTTCAAGTTTTTATACATAAAAAATAGTCAACCATAAACAACAGGAAAAATAGTCAATTAACCCAAGTAAATATATGTGTGACCCTTTCTCTTTGAAAACATCATCAGTTTCTGATAGAATTTGTGCAGTTTTATGAAACTGGCTGATAAAATTTCCCACAAGTCTGAAAGTCCAGAGATAAATTTTATATTTTATACACACAGAGTAACATTCCTTTTTATTAACACAACACTAGGGAATATGATGAACTGAGTTTTATTTAATTTTAACCAACTATACAAATGTGACTTAATTAAAAATTGTAAAAAAAAAAAAAAAAGAAAGAAAAAAAGGGTCACATAGGCAAAAAATAGCACAGATTCACGTTTTTATGGTTGTTTTCTGTGACAAAAATGTCATAGTGTGAATTGCTTGATCTTGCAATATGAATAAAGTGCTGATAAAAAAACATTGAATGACTAGCCTGTCACAAACGAAGAAAACAGCTACAAAGATTTGAGATTACTGATCAGGTTTGAGATATTCTCTTTAGATTATTCTCTGAGCTGTCAACTTTGTGAAAGAAATGTGGTCGAAATGAAATCATGAATGATAATCATTTAAGCACCAGCACCACTGAAAATCAACAATAAAAAATAACAGCAATACTTAAAGTAAGAGCATTTCCACAATGTGCTTCAGTTAGTCAGGTCTAGACTCAGCAGCGCTAAGAACCAATAAAACTAAGTCAGTTGATGACGACCTAAATGCACCGAATGACCAGGGTATCACATTAATGGAGTTTTTATTCCCTTATGGCATGGGCATATTCCAGGACTCAGATTGTGACTCAGATTGAGTTGTTCTGGGAGCCTGAGGAATCATTTTCACACATGAACTGTCACCACATTGTGTGATGTAATTTAAGCAAAAGGCAGTCAGTTTAAATATTAGCATGTGCAACACTTTTTTTTTTTTTTTTTGGTCAAGCAGTGGATGCAGTGCTATATTTGTGACTTATTCTTTTTCTTCTTTTAAAATTGACCTTATTATCTATTCATTCAGTGTTTTTTATATGCTTAACCTGTATTTCTGCTTGCTCTTAAGCATAAGTTATAAATTAAACATAAAATCTAAGAC
>JAOTRS010000050.1:20041056-20051568 GCA_028565755.1 Dinotopterus cunningtoni | reverse complement strand
AGTTAAGTGCGTATTGAGGACTGAAATACATAATGACTTTTTTACACATACAACGTAAGAAGGTATACATGCCAAAGGTCATAATAATAGTGATAAGCTTAGAAGATTACTTCTATCATTAACTTTAGTGACCCAATTAAATGCTGAAAAATATTTTAACCTAAGAGGCAATATGAGTTAAAAAAAAAAAGATATAGTACATCACATTTTTATTTAGGTTTTACAGTAACAGTTTTTTTTTAATTACTTAGATGTAACTCTATTACAATACAAGTTAGTTCAGTGTTTATGTGAAAGCATGATTCTCATAAGTTTATGAACACAAGTGCAGGTGTTTTCACATGAGTCGTTGCAGCAGTAAGGTGAGTAAGAGTGCTTACAATCTGTCCTGCAACTGACTCAGTGTGCTTCCTGACAGGATACACAGCAGTGCCCGGTGGGCAAAACAAAGAAGTCGGATCTTAAAGACTTTTCCAAACACAAACACAAACACACACATACAAGCATATTCTTAGAGGCCCCACTGGCACTGGCAATCTTTTAACAACAGGATATTCTTGTTAAAGATAGACAAAGGTTGAGGCATTTTATATAACACTTTGCACGAGAGCCAATACCCTGATTCCCTTCACTCCACGTTAGTCACACAATCCGTGCTGATGTGGACACAACAGATATAGCCAATGCACGAACAACAAAACTGCACCTGATGGTTCATTATAAACAAAATTGTTCTGGTCATCCTGCTTGTTTAAAATACATCCTGTTCCTTTCCATGAATTGATTACATCTTATGACACTAGTCATGCCTATCCATCATGGGGCACAAGTACTCAAACACTCAAACAAATTTATTTGCACAATCCTTAGACTGTGGGAGGAAAGGAATCCTTGGAATCCTTGGTCTGTGGGAGGAAACCTTAAGTACCTGGATGAACCCACCAGTAGGAACTGGCTTTGTTAGGATTTTAGCAATAATAAATGCTATCATCTTTAAATAAAGACAGACACCTAGTTTGGGAGTCTGTCTTTATATAAAGATGATAGCATTTATTATTAGCTAAAATCCTGACAATTTACAGAAAGTCAGAGGTGGCAAGTAACGAAGTTACCCATAATTGCAAAAAAAAAAAAAAAAAATCCTTTAATTAATTTCAAATCTGGTTGCTATCAATTTTTACTAAGATTTTAGTTAGTTCTGACTGAGCAACCGGATTGGATGAGAGGCATTCCGCAAGTGGTGATAATTGACTGAAACAACACTGGGATATTTATCTATACATATTACCCAGGTGTTTTAATGACCATTAATTACACTATCTGTCGGTCCCAGCATGGGTGAAAGAAGGGCTGTACTCTCCTCCAGACTGAGGAGAAAACACATCTGATAATGTAAATAAAAAAGCACTTTGACTCATTAATAATAGCTTCTAAGTCATTCTGAATTGCCTCCAAACCAATGATGATTTCAATCTCTCAATCTCTAGGGATTGTACACCCAAGCACATTAACTTTCTATTTATTGGTATTTGGGATTGAAACTTGGGACCCCAGTTAATGGAGCTGATATTCTAAAGCGGAATAAGTGGAAATATAATTACACTAACTTTCTGTCACTAGCTCCATCAGTCACGGTTAGTTAGTTCAAATTGGTTTAAACGAAGAAACAAATCACATTTGTTGATAATAAATGTCATGTGTTTGTGGAACTGTTCTATAAAAGCAATATCGCACTTAATATCAGCACAGCTATGATGCCTTCTCCTAAAACTGCATATTGTTTAACTATCAGTCAGTTAAATAGATACACAGACTACTGGTACAATTAGTGGAGCACTTGTACAATTTGTCCTTAAAGTACATTTTGAGTGCAACTTTTTTAATTTTTTATTTTTTTTAAGTACAATTTTGAGTAAAATGTAAACTTTTACTTTAACTTGTGGTGGAGTACATTTTAAGGCATATACTTCTACTTGAACACTGGCTTTGTGTATTTCTGCCGCCTCTTTTAAAAGATGCCTAAAGGATGACTGAAAGATGACTCTGATATGTACCTTTCTAAATAAATGGTTGACTAAATACTAATTAATAAATTCGCAACTCATAGATAAACTCCAGGCGGCATGGTGGCTTAGTCATTAGCATTGTCGCCTTGCACCTCTAGGATCCGGGTTCAATTTCTCTGGGCTGTGTGCATGAAGTTTACATTTTCTCCTGTGCTCGTGGGTGGTTTGGTTTCCTTCGGGTACTCTGGTTTCCTTCTACAGTCCAAAGACATGCAGATGAGGTTAATTGATATTTTCAAATTGTCCAAAGTGTGTGCATGAGCATGTGACTATGTGTTTGTGTGTGTGTCCTGTGATGGATTGTACCCTGCCTGGTGCCCTAAGTCTCCTAGGATAGGCTCCAGACCCCCTGCAACCCTGTATACAGGATAAAGTCATATAGATGTGAGTGAATGAGCTAAACTCCATCAACTTTTAAATGCAAGACTCAGAAAGTCTTCAGTACCTCATTGGTTAAAGTTCTGTGCTAGTCACTGGAATGTTGTTAGTTTAACCAGAAGTCATGCCAAAAAGCCACGGTAAAGTCTTGCTTCGCTTTGTGCTTGGATCAGACTCAGCTTTGGATGAAAGTGTTTGCCAAATAAATAAATGTTTATTGTGGTGAATTTACAGAGGAACGGTGACTATGAATTATGCATTAAAAACCTTTTTTATCTCATTAGATTTTATGTATAAATGTATTTTATTTAGCTCATGCGTATTGATACACTGAATATCAAATCCTGCCATCTAGCATCTTTAATCAGAATTGTATGTGTACAGAACTATAAAACTTCAACTTTTATTTTTAACAGATCTGATTATGTGTTTTTATGACACAATATGTTATTTGTAATATGGAAACAACTCCAGATGGCCCGTGCAGGAAGACTACACAATGGAATGAGGGAGGGTAAAGATGTAGGAGTCACGAGGTGATAAAATGTTCTCATTACGACGGAAGGTTCAGATGACAGACTGTAGTGTATATCCATATTTCTGCATCTTCAAGATACGACCTTGGTTATTTTACGCTTGGAGCAATGTTGACAAAATATGTCTTCAGGAAGACAGGCTGGATTAGATCATTTCCTGGGAACATTCTGCGTCAATGATATTTCAATCACAAAGATCAGATAAACCACACATACAATACAATGTGACTTTTGAGGAAAACCGGGCATGAAAAAAGTGAGCGACAGAGGAAAGCTGAGGCATATTTTAAGAGCGGGCTTTCCAGCAGGTGAGAGAAGTGAACTGATCTTTTTCAGAGATGCTGCTGGAAAGCAAGCGACAGGGGAGGGGGGTACACATAAGCAAGCGTTCAGGGACATGCCAATCTGTTAGGTAAATCTGGATCTGGTTAACGACGGAAAGCAATTGAATAGATTCATTGTAGTAGTGGGAAGGTATGAAAATTCATGGTATGATTATATTATACCATATTACTGTATGTTATGGCATTTGAGATTAGAAGAACTTGGACAATTTATTAGGTACACCTTTTTAGCTTCTAGTTAACACAAATATTTAATCAACCAATCACGTTGCAGCAACTCAGTGCAGTTAGGCATGTAGACATGGTCAAGATGAGCTACTCAAATTTAAACTGAACATTAGAATGTGGAAGAAGGGTGAGTAAAGTGATTTTGAACATGGCATGGTGCAGTGGTTATCACTGTTGCCTTGCACCTCCTGGTCCTGGATTCGATTCACGCATTGTATGTATGCTCAACTCGTGCTTAGTGGGTTTTCTCCGGGTTCTCCGGTTCCCTTTTACAGTCCAAAAACATACAGGTTAGGCTACTTGCTGTTCACAAATTGCCTGTAGTGTGTAAATATGCATTTAAATGTTGATGCTACAGTACCATGATCCGACAAATGGGAATAAATGCAATGGTCACCATTGACTTCCTATAAAATGTCTTCAATTAATAAATCATTAATATAATTTTTTTTTAGATTATAACAGCCTCAACTAATATCCACCAACCACTGATCATAAGCGTTCTTATTTAAAATAGACGAATCTACTTATTAAAAGCTCTACTTATTAAAAGAATCACTTATAGTCTTTACTTGTTTTTCAAAACAATGTTGATATATAATTATCTCTGATGTTCACAATGTAGTTTTTTTTTTTGGGGGGGGGGGGTCTTTTAACATCATAGCATGTTATTATAATTATCATACATAACATAAAGTAGATAATAACATTAATAATCTGCAAAAAAATTATTAAAAGATTAAAAGGCGGGCTATTGGGTCACTCCCCCTTTTTCACTCCTCCCTCGCCCTCTTTCTCTGATATATATTTCGCTTCAGATGGGGAGAGATCTAAAGACTCTGGCACTTACACTAAAGGAAAAAAAAAAAAAAGGTGATTTCCCTTTTTTAAGTGTGTCCCTTCAGAAACATACAGAGGACAGGTGAGTAATTTAGAATTTTTTTCTGTGTATCATGCCCTGCATGTCACATGATTATTTTTGGTTACTGATGTTGCGCTGGAATGAACAAATTTATTTGTTATAATGTATGTTAAAGCATATTTATTAATTTGTAAGAGCTATACTCATACTTTACCATGACTCATGACTCATCTTTTGGCTTGCAATTTTCATTACACACTTGAGCCATGCCTTTTCAGGTTGAGATGTGTTTGTGTATGTAAGTATAAGGCGTGTCTGAGAAATATCAGTGTTTTATAACTTGCAGCATTTTGTAACTCTGCTTTTCAGGTTGTTGTGTAATGGAGATGTCTGTGATGTTGTTGCTCTTGATGCCTCTGACTACAGCCTTGGCATTCCAGCACAAGCGCAGGTGCTCATTTCATTTTCTTCTTCTTTGTGTAACATTTTTAAAAATAGACATCTAAAATGGAACCCATGTTCCGGACCTGACACTGGGATTGTAAATCATTACCTTAGCCTTTATTGTACATGTGAATATATATTT
This sequence comes from Dinotopterus cunningtoni, assembly GCA_028565755.1. Classification (NCBI taxonomy): domain Eukaryota; kingdom Metazoa; phylum Chordata; class Actinopteri; order Siluriformes; family Clariidae; genus Dinotopterus; species Dinotopterus cunningtoni. The sequence continues at coordinate 20,046,568 of JAOTRS010000050.1, read as the reverse complement.
TGAATGTATTGTGAATAAAAGCTTTAATGATTACAGCAGCAATTTTAAAAAGCCATCACAATGTGATGACTTATTGCAATTGAGGATATTATTATTATTTTTTTTTTTACAGGCCACACACAGACACCCTCCAACCGGAACACAGCATACAGATGTCAGATACTGTGCCACTGGCTGCAGCGGTGCACTCTAGCTTCACACACTCAGAACTGGCAAATACACTTCTTCACCAGTCAACATCGGATTCTCTCTTGCAAAGGATCTTAATGCAGTCCAAAAAGTAAGTGCTTTGTTGTTCTTGTATGTATGTAGAATATGTAGTACATACACTATGCGGACAAAAGTATTTATCCAAACCTGCAATGACATTGTATCCAAATACTTCAATATGTTATGCATATACTTCAATATGGAGTTGGTCCACCTTTTGCAGCTGTAACAGCTTCCACTCTTCGTGGAAAGCTGTTTACAAGATTTTGGAGTGTTTTTGTGGGAATTCGTGCCCATTCATTGTGTAGAGCATATTTAGGAGGTCAGACACTGATGCTAGATGAAAAGGCTCCGCTCCAGTTCATACCAAAGGTGCTCGATGCGGTTGAGGTCAGGGCTCTGTAATTCAATTCAATTGGATTTTATTTGTATAGCGCTTTTAACAATTGTCATTGTTGCAAAGCAGCTTTACACAATCAAAAGAATTATTTAAGTTTGTATGAAATGTCAATGTGTATGAATCAAAGTATGAATCAAAGACTGTCACTGATGAGCAAGCCGTGGACGACGCCGACAGTGGCAAGGAAATGGAGATGGTAATAGGAAGAATCCTTGAGAAGAACCAGACTCAACAGGGAACCCATCCTCATTTGGGTGATAACGGATAGCAGGGATTGATCTGCATTCATACTTTGTGAGACTGGAAATTCAGTATAACAGGATATGTATTAAAGTTAAAATAGAGTCCAGTTTGATCCTGGAGTCTCAGGTACTGTAGACTGTAGGAAACTCTAGGCCTGAACTATCGAGCGAATGAAGTCACAAGTCATCAGAGAACAGCTGTCTGCATCAGCCGAGGACAGGACTGTCTTAGTGGAAAAGTGGAACCGTCCCCAGTCACCACACGCATCCCAGACTGACCACACGGGGCATCCATGCGACAAGATCTCCAACCAGAGGCAGGAATTCAATAATTAACAGGCTTGGCCAAATACTTTTGTCCATATAGTGTACTTCACTGCTATTTTAATTATATTGAAAAAAAGCAACTGTAGTGTTTAATTAACATGAAATAACTCTGAGTTCCTTTGAATCCACAAATGTGAGAACTAATCCTAATTACATAATCAATCAACACCAGAGTTAAACTTATAAACTATTGCACAGTGTATCGTATGTTTCATTAAAACTATAAATCACAAGGTATCACTTTAATAGTGCGTCACATTTGCTTCACTTGTAGTGCTCAGGCCAGATTGCGAAGAAGACGTGCAGCATCCAAAGGCTGCAAGCTCGGCACATGTCAGATGCACAACCTGGCTAGCTCACTGTACAGAATAGGCCAGGTCAACAACAAAGAGCAGTCCAAAGGAGCAGGAGACCCGAACGGTTACGGACGCTAACGAAAATCATCAGTGATTATACAGCTAACAGTTTCTCAGGAGTGAATTTAAGACCATGTCTAAAAGTTTAGGAAATTCTAACAAGCAAAAGCAAAGTTCTGAGAAAAGCTACAAACATTAACCTTGCCACTGTCTGATTTCGGACAGTAGGATGTGTTTATTTCATTCTTGCGGGCGTGTGAATTGGTAGTTTGGGTGTTGGTAAAGGATGAAGTTTTATCAATTTCAGTATAGCAATTAGGAAACACACACAAAGTAATTAACCATTGTGTAACAAAGTCTTGTTCAAGGAAATCATCCCCAGCTTTTAGGCTGCATTTCAATCTATTTTCTTACCAGTTATGTATTTGTGATACTGTTTCTTTGTTAAGCATTGCACTTTCAGATTCATGATACAGTACATGGTGTTTCTGTGCTGCCAGCAACAGTACAAAACAAAACACACAAGATGGCACTGTTATACAGTATATTCTATATACAGTAAGACATACTTATAAAAGTAAGCATTCATATCTACAACTGAGTGCTTGAGGGGCCTTGCTCAAGGGCCCAGCAGTGGCAGCTAGGTGGTACTGGCATTTGACCTCACACCCTTCCTTCATAATCATACATGGTTGTTTTGAAGTATTTTATTTAGCTAATATGGGGTGACATACAGTACTGTGCAGAGGTCTTGAGCACACCCCTACATTTCTTCATATTTTTTCTCAAGTTTTTTCTCTCTCGTTTTTAGTCCAGTCCCTATACCTGAGCACTTTCGAAGGAATGTTGTTTGTTAAGCCACACAGTGACCTATGAATCATTTAAGCATAAAAAGCATCTAACTGAAGGCATGAACCAGTGAGAAACAGGTGCAGATGACGACAGTTGATCAGGCCTAGGATTAGTATACTGGTAAGGCTGAATGCTGAGTGGTTGGAACAGAAAAGAAGGGAAATGTGATTGCTGCTGACATTGTTACATAAACAACTGATTTTATTTTTTTGCATCTTATAATCTGTTGAATTAAAAAAAGATTAATTGCTTTAAATTACTTGAAATAATCTGTTTGTAAATAGCCACTTGGATTTCTGGAACATTTGCAGTAAGACAATGACAGCAGGGGTAAATACAGTACATAATCCTGGGCAAGAGTTTGGTTAAAAATACCATGGTGGATTTGGACTGCCATACCTGCTCTACCAGCTAAAACTGTCCAGTGCAGGGGTTTTCATTCCTGACCTAAAAAAAAAACGCAAGACAAGAAAAAAATTAACAAAATGTTAATGCATTAGACTAGCAATAAACTCACTTTTTCACTCTGTGTATTTGTTTTGCTTTGTAGGCCACTGGACTAAACGAGCTTGTTTAGTCAATTACTAATTACTGAATCACTGACAAACATACTGGATATGTGTATTTTTTGCTGCTGTAATTGTACACATAAGCTGATCGGCCATCTTTGGTCCCCACAGTCATAAATACGCCTTGGGTGTCCATGATTCTATCACCAATTTACTGGTATATAATTGGCAATTAATATTAATGTGTTAATGTCAATGCTATGGCTGATCGGTGTATATGTATAATATGTATTCTATGGATATTTTACATCTATATCCATATCTAAATATGTACAATATGTTAATATATATCTTATTAGGTGTTAACAAAACAATCTGAAATGTATATTAGCCTGATAAAATTATAAATAAAGGCTAAATTTTGTTCAATCTGATTTGCTTGTGCTTCTTCTTTACTTCAAGACTGTGCTATTCGAAAGTATTTTTTTAATTTTTCTTTTTTAATTTATAGATTTTTTATATAATATCTCATTTTATTTTTCACATAAGATTCACATATCTAGTGCCCGGGAACATCCCACAAAAGCTGAAGTTTCGGAGTTGCTCTATCCCAGTTGTCTAGCCATCACAGTTTCGCCCTTGTCAAAGTCACTTAAATCCTTACGTTACCTTAATCTTTCTGTTTCCAACACATCAACTTCAGAAAAAAAGGTTTATTTGCTGCCTAATATATTTCACCCACTTCCAGCCGCCATAGTAACGAGATATTGAGAATGTAACCACTGTTGGAAAGGCCAAATTGTGGTGACTAGACGACTGGGTCAGGGCAACTTCAAAACTGCAGCTCTTGTGAAGTTGTGAGATGTTCCTGGTCTACAGTGGTCAGAACATAGCAAAAGTGGTCCGAGGAAGGAAAACCCGTGAATTGTTGACAGGGTCATGGGCGGCCAAGGCTCACTGATGCACATGGAGAGTGAAGTCTGGCTAATAGAAGCGCTAGTAGTGTAGATCAAATGAAGTAAACGTTTAATGATAAAGGTGGAAGAACACAAACTGCATCACTTTTATGGTGGCAAAAGAGGGAACTACTCAATATTAGATGGTTGGTCAACATGTTATGGCTGATCAGTGTGTATGTAGTTGTTGTGTCTACAATTAATCAAGTTTGTCCTATTTATCGTACTTGTTTTGTTCAACATATTTTGCTCGAGTATAAATTCTGTCTTTGATTTAAACCAGCTGACTGAAAACATCATCGTTCAGTCTATGTTGTTAGTGAGAGTTAGGATTGGGACACAGCCGTGACTTGATACACTCCTTTTACGCGTTCCTCTTTCTTTTGTGTCTGCTGTAACCACACCCAGCACTCGGCGAGCTGTCAGGTGAAGGAATGAGGTTTCTGAACAAAAACCGGACTTCCGAAGAGAAGATCAAAGCGACATGAAAAGGTTTTCGAGCCCGAATAGATTGGACATGATCGGTAAGGAGGCGGACGGAGTAGACGCAGTGTCCAAATCCGAGAAAGACCAGGTGAGAGACACCGCGCAGGCTGTGGGCAGAACTGCATGGAAGTGTTTTTAAAAGATGTATAGAAATCCCGGCCTCGAACCTGACAAACAAGGAGTTAAAACACACACAGAGGCGGTTTATAACTTCATTAATACACAGTCGCAGCGCGCGCTTTAGTGGATACATTGTTTCATTGTTTCGAATAACATTATGTCATACAAAGCTTGTAGGATTTCTAACAGCTCTGAAACATTTCTTTGGTTTCCGTGTCAATGAACACATGTCTGGTTTTTTTTTCCAGGGCTGGATCGCAGCTGTAATCAAGAAAAGAGTGTGTACGACGTTTGTGGAGGATTCCTTCAGGTGAGCCGTCAGGGTTTTTTTTTTTAACGACAAACTTTTTTAATCTATGGAGACATCGTACGCATGCGCACTTCAGGATTTTTTTTCCACGCCCATAAACGCAATTCTGATAGTGCTTATGTTGGGTATTTCTAGCTGTCCTGAGAGTCCCCAAGAAGACATCAGCATATTATTAGATACACAAGAAGTTAAGCATGAACATTGTCCCACTCCTCAAAAATGATTGAAAATCATTAAAAAAATTTTTTTTTAAAGATTTGCATACACAAACCGTTTTGGGTCATATGTAAAATCGTAAAAAATTGTTCTATTTTAAGTATATATGTGTGTGCATTTATTACAATGTAGTCATGGGGAAAAGAAAGTATGCCATCCCTTAATTATATGTTTCTATTTGTCCAGGCTTAGATAACTATTGTATAATGCAGTGGCATAGTGGTTGGCACTCTGGTCTCGCACCTTCAGGGTCAAGGGTTCGATTTCTGCCTCTGGTCTGTGTGCCCTGTGTGTGTGGAGAGTCCTCCCACACTCTGAAGACATGGAGATGCATCCAAATTGCCGGTACTTTGTGGCACTAATGTGTTTGGCACTCTGTCCAAGGAGTATCCCGTCTCGTCTCCCAAGCCTCCTGGGATAGGTTTTAATCACCCCCCCCCCCAAAAAAAAACAAAAACAAAAAAAAAAACAAAAAAAACAAAAAAGACGCAAAAAAAAAACATAAATTTCCATAAAAAAAAAAAAAAA
>JAOTRS010000050.1:19990286-20002395 GCA_028565755.1 Dinotopterus cunningtoni | reverse complement strand
GGGATCACTTGCAAAAATTCTTTGTTTTTGTTTAGTGATTTATTTTCTACATTCGACAACAATACTGGGGATTTCAAAACTATGAAATAACACATACGGAATAAGGTAATTATTTAACAACAATAACAGTTGAGTAGTATTTTAAGACACAGATTTCAGCCTTTCTGGAACAGTTGTTGCAAGAACAGTATCGTTAAGTATATTTGCAAAACCCATAAAGCTCCATGATGAAACTGTCTCTTATGAAGACCTTCCCAGGAAAGCAAGACCAAACTTACCTCTGCTGCAGAGAAGTTGTTCATTTAGAGTAACCAACCTCAGAAATCACCAATTAACAAACATCACCTCAGATTAGAGCCAACCTATTGAACAGACTGTGAAAGTTTAACACCACCTCTGGCAAAATTGGGTCAGTTTTTTCCGATTCACATTTTGCATGATGTATTTTTGTTCTGATTGGGAAGTTATTCTCATTAATATTGAAATATTATATCAAGTTAAACCTTAGATTGAGAACATAATTCGTTTCGAAAGTGTGCTTGTATATCAAAGCACTTGTATATCAAGGTGAATTTTCCCCATCAGAAATAATAGAAACTCAGATGATTCGTTCCATAACCCAAAAGTATTCATATAAAATAATTTATACAAAATATGAAGCAAAAATTAAATAAATTAACCTGCACTTTACCTTTGAAAAGAGTCATGTCTGGTGTGAGACGAGAGAGGAGAGGAGGAGGAAGGGGGCTATTGTGTAGGACGACTTTCTGATGCACACATTATCGGAATAACTGCTTCCTGACAGAGAGTCTCTGTTGGCAAACTGGCAAAAGCTGGCAACTTTTCCTTTTTGTGTGACTTTACCAAGGAACTTCTCTAATGACACTTGCTTTTGCCTCCTTTTAAGGATTATGCGGAAATGTGATGTTACATTTGTCATTAAACAGATTCATCTCCCGCACTGCTACAGCCTTTTTAACCTTTTTCTTCACGGGGGCCGTTGTTACAGTACAGTACAGGGTTTTCCAGTCAGACTGTAAGCCATGTTGGTTTTTTGAGAAAGTTAGGACACTCAGGACTGTTTGACGTTACTGTAACTGACCAAAAAAAAGCATTTTTACAAGTAGAACGATTTTGCACTTGGACAGCATTGAATACCTTTCAAATTGGGAAGTTAAATCCAATTTCACGGACAGATTTAACAACAAAAAAAAGAAAGCACAAGCTTCTAAGGAGGTAATTTCATTGGACGGCCATTGTATTTGAAGTTTTCCCCTGTCAGTTGCACTCGGTTCATAAATCAACCACAAATTGTACAAACTGTATGGAGAAAGGAGGGAATTACTTAAAGGGTTTAGTTCGTCAGCATGGCCTGTTTCCCGTTCGTCCAGTCATCCCTCTGATCAATATTTACCGAGGAGGCAATGAACACCTCGGGATATTCGGCGGAGAAAATCAAACTACTAAAGCCTCTACTTCAACTTAATCACACTACAGCAAGCACAAAAAATTTCTAGCCATATCATCATAAGCAGCAAGGATCGATAATTAATTATATGTGCGATTTAAAGCCTCTCCAGAATACATTGGAGATCTTGAATTAAAAAAAAAATAAATGCTCTTAGACTTTTATGTACAGAAATGTATTTCATGCAAGTGTTTGTAGCCTTTAAATGAGTAAAAGCAGCTAAATCAGGGATTGTTATTGTTTTATGTACCCATAAACTAAAGAGGCTAGTCAACAAAGGCATGGTGTTATAGATGTCAGGATTTCAGGGACAATTCATTTTATTGCTGGATTTAAAAAGAAAAAAAAGTCATATAAATAACTGCAAGTTAAAAGGGGTTTTGAAGGCCAAATATTAATTAAACTTTATTTAATCAAAGTATGAATCAATGTTACACAAAAATAAAATGAAAATGTAAAGGCAGATACAGCGTGCCGCTGATGCTAAAGTTTACACAAATTAGTGGAAATTGGACAAAAGATCAAAAAAATTAACAATCTGGGCTTTTCAGGCATTGTTTTCATCTGCCTTTGACATATTGTGCCCCCTGAGATGCGTTTCTGTTGGGCACAGTTGTAAAAAGTGTTTATTTGGGTTACTTTAGCCTTTCTCTGTTGGAAAAGTGAGTCAATAGACAACGAGACAATACAAGAAAACTGTAGTCTACATCCTTGTTCAGTCTAATGCTATCATTTCAGAAAAGTCAATCTTGCATCACACAAGGATCCACCAACAGTCCAGTGCTGACTGCTTCGCCCGAAAAAGGGCTAAAACATTAATGCACTTTTGAGAATATTTAAAGGGTAAGAATTTATTTCTGCATTCTGTATTCATAGGCACTGCGCTGTAACCAGAAGTCTCGCACGCCCTCACACACTTTGACACGTTGTGTTGAATCATGTGCTAAACATAATGCAACTGCTTGCAAGAGTTCTCTCCTGATCCATGATCAGCATTAATGGACTATTGTTAATCCTGGCTTTTCACAAATGATTTTCAGCTTGGCCTCAGGCAGCAGGTGCAGGAACGTGCAGAGCATGGAGAAAATAGTTGCAATAAACTCGTCTTGTAGTTTTTATTACAAAACAGCAAAACCCTGAATATTTCACATTATTCTTTGAGGAAGATATTTTAAAGCTAAAGATAATGTGATATCAATGCTAATTTAGTACTGTGAATTTGATTTAAAAAAAAAAAATTCCTTGCTTTGGCTAGCTTTAGTGATAAATTTGATTATGGTATTAATCTAACTGTAAACTGTTCAATCCAAAAACTTGCATACTGACAAACACACTGCCCGGACAAAGAGGATTTCCACACACTAATATTTCATTTGACCACCTTCATCTTTGACTACGGTGCGCAATGTGGTCACCAAGTCATGTATTAAAATTATTCTTTAGAACCACTCTTTCACACTTTGATTGTCCCATTAAGGAAGAGAAACTTCACAGATGTGATATTCTGGTCATTCAGTACATTGAGGTCCTCAGCTGACAGATCATAAGACTGTCTCAAGGGGACACCTTAATTTTTCCGTCTGTCCTTCTCACGTCTCAAATGGTTGTACACGTTGTCCAGGTTGATGGCCTCATCTGCTTGCAGCTTTGACTTTATGTGCATCATCTGGTCCAAATGGTCCACTTTAAGACGATTTCTGCATGCTGTTTTGATACGATTCATCAAAATAAAGCCTCTTTCACAATCTGCACTGGATGCTTGAAATGTAACACAAATATCCACAAGCTGCGAGATGTGTTTTAGCTCCTCACATTTGTTGCAGCCACCATATTTGAAAATGTGCTGATTAACCCGTGTTTAAGTTTTTGCCTCATTATGTACTTATTTCAGCATATTCACTGTTAATGACTTCCACAGAATGCGGGCGGTGGAGAATGACCCCATACTTCTTTGCCAGTGTGGCAATGTCTGCTGCTCCATGCTCAAAAGTGATGTCTGAACTCAATGCCTCAATGTCAAAGGCAGACCACTCCTTTAATTCATCGTCTGGAAAACAAGCATCCAAACCTTCACAGAGCTTACGAATAAAACGAGTAAAATCTCACTGGCATTTTTGCTCTCGGCTGATGAGGCCCTAATCGCCTCTTTGACACGGTCACTCCACTTAACATCTTTTTCCTCTGTCAAGTATTGGGAACGCAACTTCTCAATCTTTGCTCTTGCAAAGCAGTATCCTTCCATCACAGTCAGGTAGCGTCTTCAAAAAGAAAGACACAGGTGTGAAAGCTCACACAAAACATCTCCCAGAGCATTGAGGGTAAACTTAAACTTTGAATCAGTCAGGTTTTTGTAACAGTAATTTGCCACTGGATCACTGTTATCACTGGATTCTCTCTTGCAGTATTCTTCCAGCACAGTGTAGTTCCTCAGAATAGCATTCACAGCTTGGTACTGCGACAGCCATCTTACTTGGTTTAGAGGTGGGTGTGGTTGCTGTGGGTGTGGTATTTGCCACTTTAATAAAGCTGCAACTCCATTGTGCTTTCCTACAGTAGCATTAATGAGGCATCATCGGAGGTCAGCGTCACCATTCTCTGCATGTCTAGTTCATGCTTGGTGTAAAACTGAGTTATTGCCTGCACAATATCCTGAACAGTGCCTGCTGTCAGCTGGATGATCTTGCCAAACATAGTTTTATGGTTGATGTTATTTTCCTCCCTGTGTTTAATATACAGGACTAGCATTTTGTGCACTGTTACAGTATATTCTGTGCTCTCATCTACAGTCAGGGTGTGCCAAGGTGCATTTTTAACTTTACACATCGTCTCATTCTGCACTATTTGATCAATTGAATTCCAAACTCAAAGGCATAATTTTTGCTTCGTCAGCTTTCTGGTATACTCACATACTTTGCCATGTAATCGTGAATTTGTTGAACTGACAGCATACAGTAGAAGCAGTCATGTTAATGGCTAGTAGAATATTGTCGATGAGAACTTTAACTTGCTCTGGGTTGGATTTTTTTTACAAGTGACAGCTCGTTCCTCTTCTCTCAGTCTTTGGCGCTCTCCCCCAACAATGTACCGATCCCCAATTCCATCTTACATCTTCCTATAATTTTAACTGCTTTCAAATGACTTTTGTGCTAAATGTGATGCTTGAGGTAGTCAAGCTTCCATTCTGTTTGCACATGCTCGGACAGCCATTCCGTTTTTAAAAAATTGCATTTCTTTTTTACTTTGGCTTGGAGAGGAAATGTGCCACTGCCCGTTCGTTTTGCCATTATTATAAAGGGTGAACATAAGCAGCACTTAGCATCTTCCACACCGCTTTGCTAGCTAAAACACTGGTGGCGGCACATAGGAAAGCTGTCATAGCCTGTCAACGTTGATTAGCTGCGTAAATACATATGTGAATCGCATCATTGGCTGGAGCAGCCAGTCACCGGTCACTCACTGACTCACATTGCAAAATAGCACGGAATAAATTATGTGTTTATTTTATTTTCAATTCAGGTTGGATTTTTTTTGTGCACAGAGACGATGTGAGCAGTAAACAGTTGCGCATAGTTTAATTCCAGTCCTGTTAGTCATCACATTGTGTTTGGAAATTCTCTTACTTCCACTGTTAAACATTCTGTTGATGTTCTGTTGTTACGCTGCAACTTCACCAGATGTTTAAGTGATCTCTCTTTCATTCATTTTTCCAGTGACATTTTCTCCTTGAAGTTGACAGTTCTACATTATCCTTGTGAGTTTTAATAATGTGTTGGACAGTTTTTAACCCAATTCCAATAATTTTAGTGTTTTCTTTGCTTGATGCAGGCCAACAATTTGATTCCTTTAAAACGACAACTTTTCTTTCTTTTTTTTTTTTTGGCGAGGCTGTCTAAAACATCAAACAACTTTTTCTTTGAAGATGACAGTTTTTCCACTAAAGTCTTTTGAAGACTCTTTAAAAATGTTTAGTACCCAAATGTTTCAGTGGGGTGCCTCTTTAAAATATCAACACTTGTGTAACCTCCATCTGCAAAAACATTCGGGGGAAAAGAAACATTATAATCAGTGAGAGTGGTGTTAATCCTAATGATCTATCTTGTTAGCCTGTATATATAGCACACTTCTTTGATGTGAAGATCAGACTGCACCATGATGATTTACATAATTGCTTCGTAAAACATTAAACTTCAAACATAACACTGTCTGTTATTTCGCAGTCAGAAAAATAATAATAATAAATTGTACGTTTTTTTGCTTCTTAAGCTTAAGGGTGCATGGCTTTAATGAAATTAGGATATTGTGTACCTTGTGAAAACACTAGTACATAAATTAACCTTAGTTTTTAAGGTGACGATTTAAATGTGTGATAAGTGCAACTAATAAATGTCTACAAGATACACTTTTGTTAATTCTTTGTCAATTATACATAAACTGCACAGTGTAAGCATATTCCAACCTGCAATGATACGGTGGGCCTGGAGCAGCAGGGTTAAGGGCCTTGCTTAAGGGCCCACATGCTGAGGCTTGAACTGCTGACCTTCCGTTCAGTAACCCAGAGCCTGTCGGTTCCACAACAGCAACAAGCCAAGGTTCAATTTACTACATGTTTTTCAGAGAGTGTTGACTTTGATTACATGAAAAATCTTAGATTTTAGAAACCGTAACATATTGCACATTGTGTTCATATAAACCTGTGAGCCAGAATCACTGCCAGAGCTCCTGTTATAGAAGAACCATCAAACCCTTCTGTCCATCTGAGAATTCAACAGTGCTGTAGTAAACTATGTACTTATCTCCTTTAAAAAAGTTACTTAACTTTTTTCCCCAGCATGTTGTTGTGTAAGGAACCAAGTGGTTGCACGATGTCATGTTCTCCACACGCACTTCTGAAATCCTGCAGTGTCCTTGTGCCCATTGTTTTGCTGGTAAAACTCTGCCCTTTTCATTTTACTACACTCCCATGTGTGCTTTAGCACCCCATCTTGCCAACAACACATGTTCTCATAACACACAGCACAGGAGTGTAATAGCATAATAGTGCAAACGTTGCTGTTGTTGGCTGTGAATCAAACCCGGGCCTTCCACATGGCTGGCGAGAAACCTACCGCTGAGCCACCAGTGCCCAGTATAGCTCAAATAACTTCCTTAAAATCCTTCCGTCTCCCTAACCGTCTGTCACATACTGTACACTTCTACACTTCTGGTAAAATGATCTAGAAGGAAGCTGTAATTGTTGCCAACTGAATCAATGAAGTTTATATAACCATGACAGGTAAGGAGGCTATATGGAACTGCCTGTTTTAGTTCTGTTAGTACCTTGGACCTCACTACAGGAAGGCCTGTAGCTCTTTTCTTATTCACTTCTTCCTTGTAGAATTTGTAAGCAGTTATGTAAGCCAAAATCTAAAGTTTTGTTGGTGACAGACACTGAGGGGATTAACATTGGCAAGATGCATGGCCAAGTAAAATTTCGCCTAGATTGCCAGATACATCAGCACTGCCACAGGGCTCATTGCTGTAAATTTCTAAGAATATCATACGAGCCAGCTTTGCAAAAGTTATGGTTGATGTTAAAATCTAATAATAATAGTGATGTATATGTAAGGAGGAAAGTACTATGATGTGTGCTCTTTCCATTCAGAATTGAAACGCCTACAAAGTGGGTATAATAAGGCTTTAGTAGTAATATACTGTTAAATCTGAACACAGTCTCAGAAAGGTTGTTTCGTTGTTTTGGCAAGAAAAAATCAATCAAACAGAACTGCATTCATTTCCAAAGTATTGACAGAGATTATATTTTTCACATTAAAGGCTTCTGGCTTAAATAAATTTTGTGATCAAAGTTTTGCATGAGGTTCTGTTTTGGTGACCTTTGACAAGGATTTTTGTATTTGACCTGTTGGATAACATCTTTGAAGAGTCCCTTTCAAATGCAATACAAACGTTTCACAATTAAAAGCATGTGCTAATATCTATTAGTGCCTAACCCGATTGTGAAATATTTTTTAAAAAAGTGTCAAGTGGTCAAGTTGGGGAGGCAAAGGCAGATGCAAGTGTGAATAATGGATTAATGGATCTGGTATGTGTGTGGCTAATGCTAGCAATTCAATGACACAATATTAAGGGGTGATGCTACAGGAGCCTTGGTTTTACTGAATACCTAGTGGAACTCCCGATATTCTGGGGAATTTCCACATGCGTTTGGGCTTACAGTGGTGGCCTAAGACATGTTTATGGCATGGTCATGGAAACACGCGTCACTCGTCGTTGGCAGTGAGCCAACTTGTGGATGATTTCTCATTCCTTCCAGGACATCTGTGGATTCTAGTTCTTCATCCACAGGAAATTTAAGCACCATTGGGTACTTGGTAATGACTGTGACAAGGGAGGAGTGTGGTCTTCATGCATGGTACTTACTTGGAGGGTAATGGACTTGGTGCAGTGGCTGAAAAGCCACTCCTATGGATTCTTTGTCCGGAAAATTTTATATTGATTTTCTGATATAATTCCACATATACCTTCTCCATGTCTGAAAAACACATGCTACTGCAAAGTTCTTTAAACTGTCTGAGAGATGGGTTCATACTCACCTACTGTATAGGGGAGGCACATCCTTCAAGTTCATGAGTTACTCAGAGTGCTCCTTCCATGGATCAACAATGTTGCCAGTCGAGGTCAGAATTTTACCACCTTTGCTGAATACGGTTCTGCCAAAGTTGATCTGCCAAAGTTTTTGGAGCCTTTTTAAGGCCAACTAAAAGTAAATTTCCGTGACCTCTCTGAACCTTCCCCATACCACAGATTTTGATCACAGCTATGTGCAGCTGCTTCCACAATGAATGTCTTAAACAAGATCCACTGGGGTGTCGGAAAGGTTCTCTTGAATTTGAGAGTCCTCTACCAGCCATTCTCAGTGAACTCTAGCTACTTCTCTGATCAAACTCACCATCGGGTAGTGCTCTGCACTTGGGTGTCCAAAACATATGGTTATACCAGATAAAACAACTATAAATCAGTCAGTTACTTTAGGCACAAGGCTGTGTAGTAAAAAAGTACACTTATGAAATGTCTTGTGTTTGAACATGGTGTTTGTTATGGACAGACTGTGACTAGCACAAAAGTCCAACAACATTTCACCACACGGTTTTCGATCAGACAGGCCGTTCCTCCTGGTCTCTCATTTCTAGGTTTTCCAGTCATTACCACTATGATCATTTCCAGCAGTACAATGGACTCTGCTGGCCAGGATCCTCTGTAAGTCTCCCCTAACCTTCTCCAAGGGGGCTGAATACGCTACACTGCTGTTGGGCACATACGTACACACAACATTGAGCGTTTTCCTCTCTGCAAATTAAAGTTGTATTGTGGTGACACTTTCATCTACTAGGACAAACGCCGTCTATGCTGCAGCCAGACAGGGACTTAAATATCCCTGTATTGCACACACTGGGCAACTTCTGAGTAGGAGAGAAAGAGAGGGAGAGAGACCGCCATTTTTTCAAGAATTTAGATTTTACAGGACCCAGTTTTCCTGTTCCGGACAGGGTAACAGATATTATGTTACATTTATTGCCCTCTGCACATGCCTGACCCATCCTGGTTCCCTGACTTCACTGCTGAGGATGTCCCTGTGTGGTCTGTTTGGGATGCACGTGTTGACTGGGAATGGTTCTTACGAAACTATAACCAGTACAACCTTTCCTGTTGTACTGAACTTTCAGCCTCCTAACACACAGCATAACTGTAAATCAATCCTTGCTATCTGATATTATCCAAATGAGGATGGATTCCCTTTTAAATCTGGTTTGTTTCTAGATTTCTTCCTATTGTCATCTCAGGGAGTTTTTCCCTCAACACCGCCTGTATTTAATTCAACTGAATGGATTTATGGATCATGTATTTCTGGATCTTTACCCTAGGATGCTTTACCAGGAGCCTTTCGCTCCAGACAACATTTTGTCATCAGAACCATGCATAACTGAGACCATGTTCCTAACTCTCAGTAGTCTGTAATTATATTTGACTCTTCATGAATGATTTCAGTATTAAATCCAGTCGAGTGTGACAGGGCAGGTTTTTTCCCCCTAAGTAACGATTCTTTTTTTAAATTTATTTTTCATTCTTTTTTATTTCCAGTAGACCTTAGTGCATCATTTGGAGTACAGGTAACAAGTCCATCTAATCTAGCTGGCCACTCAGTTGCTCCTTTATTCGCTCACTGTGACACATTTTTACTCCATTTAACTTTCACCCCTAAAAGCCGTGACTGATCAACATTCCTATTCATTTCGAGGCTTGCCCTGCCTTTTACTTTGCAACAGTACAGTATATTGATTACTTACTTAAAAAACCATCTTGATTCCCCATCCACCCTACACCTTCAACTTCACCTCCTCCACTATTTGCGCTCTCCCTCCCGCTCTCTTTCTCCCACAGGAAAGAAATTATCTCTTGTTTTGTACCTCACTTTAATGTTTGTGCCTGCAGTAGATGAGATTCACATGTCTTGTTAAAGAGCAAATCATGAGACCTGAATGCCCTGCTGACACCTAATCACACACGCAATCTCACTGCTTATTTACACACTTCTCCATTGGACAAAGAAATTTTGTTTTTGTTCCACCGTCATCTACAAAAAAAAAATGTAACGACACAGAATGTATTCTAATAAGAATATTTTAGTCCTTAGATTTTCTAGATGGTGCATTCAAAGACCCTTGTGTGTTACCCATAATGGACTGAATGCGCATATCAGTTGTAACACTGAGAAATGACTGGAACGTAAACATATGTTTACTAACCTGAAAGGAATGTTTTTCCGGAGCAGCACTTTGTTGCTTCGTACACTGACCACTTTATTAAGAACACCTAAATAATTTAATCAATCAAATACCAGTATTGTACAAATATCATATCGAACATCAGTATGGTGAGAAATCTTGGATTTTCCCATGCAGAGTCTCTAGTTTATACAGAATGGTGCAAAAAAGACATCCAATGAGTATCGGATGTGAATGAGACGCAAATTACTTGAGTCTGGATGATGGGGGGTGTCTGGAGCCTATCCCTAAAGACCTTGGCTACGAGGTAAGGGTACACTCTGGACAGAACGCAAAGACACACTCACCCTGGAGGTGCGAGGCCACAGTGCTAACCACTACACCACCTATTACACCATCTTATGGTCTCAAATTTTTCTATAACATACATCCCTGTGTTTTACTACTGGAGTCAGTTCTCACTTTTCTTCTTTTTTTCTTGTGCAATAACGCTTTTGTCCCTGAAATTATCTCACGGTAAGGAAAAGCATGTGATGTGTTCTGTTTGAACTTCCAGTCATAACTATTTATGTGTTTGGATCTTTTGATCAAGTCTAATTCAGAAAACAGAGATTTAAAAAAAAGTCAGTGAAAAGTTTCTTTGTGTGTGATCGGGGTGGCACAACACAATCACAGCTTTTCATGGAGCGCTCGTTATGGAGCGTTTCTTCTGAAGATGAGTTTTAAGAGGACGTTTCAGTCTTTTTTTTTTTTCTTTTTTTTTTTGGTCCATTAAATCTAGCACAAATTTGTTCCAATTTTTAAACTGTAAAGAGGCTTTTTGTTCAATACTGTCCATGATGAGCCCTGCTTCTCCCTGTAGCTACAGCAAACAAGCTGATATTTTTAGCCGAATAATCTTCACTTAGAGCTAAAGTTTTTTAAAGAAATCCTTATCTTTTTTTATATATTGAGCGTTCCTGTATGGCGTAACGTAAACTGCCGGTTATGGTTCAATTTAGCGTTTAATCGCTTTTGGTAAATTTGTTTAAACTTTAATCGAAAGCAGGCACAAAGACTTTCTCTTGGACTCTGTGAATCTACACCGACTTTCAAATTCTTAGTCTACAGTCTATCATTTCAGAATTTCATCTCGTGTCACCGAAGTGATCTAAATTTGTGACTTTTATTTTTTTTGGTAACACCTCAGTCGTCCTGAGCTTTTGATAGCGCTCATAAAAGAACTTTTAACCCACTCAGGTGGAAACAAATCAATTGGCGGATTACTGAAGTGGACAGGATTGGATGACCCCGTCTCCAGAGTCTCTCGAAACATGATAATGGTGACGGATTAGATTTTGAGCACAGCGTTGTGATTGGATTTGTGTAGAGGACGTGGTGTGAATAAGGCTGTAGGCTCTCGAGTTCACTCGAGGACGTAGGACAGAAAGACTGACACCACGCAGACTACGGCACATGATTTCATGCAAGATATGAATTATGAATGTGTCTTTTGAGTATATGTACTTCAAGTCTAATCAGTTAATTTAAAAAATCGGATGTTTGGTTTACATTACATGCCAGGAACACTACCGGTAAAAAGTTGGGGAACACTTGCAAAATTTTTTGTTTTTGTTTAGTGATTTTTTTTTCTACATTCTAATTATGCAGTCAGTTGTTATTTTAAGTCACGGAGGTCACCTGTTTTGGAACAGGTCTTGCAAGAACAGTATTGTCACAAGTGTATTTACAAAAACCCATAAAGCTCCATGATGAAACTGCCAGCAAAGCAAGACCAAAACGTTACCTCTGCTGCAGAGGAGAAGTTTATTTAGAGTTACCAGCCTCAGAAATCACCAATTAACAAACAGCACCTCAGATT
>JAOTRS010000050.1:19979393-19990186 GCA_028565755.1 Dinotopterus cunningtoni | reverse complement strand
TCTCAATATCAACTGTTCAAAGGAGATTAATGCATTTTTTGGACGCCTTCAGCATTCCTTTACAATGTAGAAAGAAAAAAAAATCAGGAACAATCTAATGGAGTTAGAAAGTGACCCCAAACTTTAGAACGGTAGTGTATATTTAGTATTATAGGTCATTTGCTGTGTTGTTTTCTGCCTTTATAAAAGATAGATAATTCATGGGTAGTATTCTTTTTAAATAAAAAACAATACTCAACCACCAGTTGCACATTCACTGCCCTTCCCTGTCCCTCTCTCTCATATGACAGACATAACGAAATATTAATGTAATAAAGGACACCACTTTGGTATGTGTGCTACTGCCATGGAACATTGATCAAAATGTAACAGGGATAAAAGTACACTATATTCTATATATTATCTTATATAATGACACTATTTACAAAGAAACACAAGCACGTTAATAGGGGGAGACAATATCAGATGGTTTAAATAGGCTATTATCTTGTGCTCACAATAGAAAAATACATAGTTTAATGAAAATTATGTATTACTTCCATGCCCAACCAGGGCAGGATGGCTTTGAAAGGATCACATACAGTACTGGTAAAATGACTATGAACACATCTGCTCGTCTTACATTCTTTGATCAGTAGGGGGGTTTGTGTGCAAGTGAAGCCTCGAGAAATGAACCCTTTTGTGAACCAATTGGCTGGAAGGCTTCAGAACTTCATGAAGCTTCATCTCACCATCACTACCAGTTAGTTGAGGTGTGCCAGTTAGCCAGGTGTGTTTGGAGTGGGAAACTAAATTGTATAAGACAAAGGTATTCCAGGAAAAGGGCTAGAAACCTAGCAGGACAATGGCAGAAATTCCAACTCTCTTCTTTAAGTCTAAATACTCAGCTTACTTACATAAATCGCTCATTTATCTAGGATCCTTGCAAGTTTCTTTTCTTTTTTCAAATGAGCAATTAGGCTGATACTTAAATAAATCATTTAATTAAATTTTACTCTACCTTCTGTTTTACACGATAACATACTTTTACGATAACTTGGTTATAAAATCAATTTAAATACATTAGCCTAAATGTAAAAAATAAAGTGAATATTTCACATCTTTAACATTTTTATATTGTTTTTGTCTGTGCTTAACTTAAAAATTAGAATTTTAATAATTTAACTTAAAAAAAACTACTTTTTTTTTTTTTTCTTCAAATCACCAATTGTGTCATACTGTTTAGTTAGCGTGACTGATGCAGCCTGCAACGTGCACTGGGTTGATAGAAAACACCAGTAGCCAATTAACAGGGCGGGGCAAAGCTTAGGCTGGTGTTTAAAGTAGGAACTCCTCACCGCCCCATAAAGGAGACTAATATGGGCCAAGTCAGTAAAATGGTAATCTTTTCAGCTTATGTATAAACATTGCTTGCATAGACAGTAGTGCCTCTCCCCATGGTTTTTGCTCTCAGTTCTCAATGTTCCTAATTGTAAATACTGTATGTTCCTTATTAAATTGAGTTCCAGCCTTTGGTCTGAAATTGAGCTCCAAGTCTTTGGTCGCCTTCTGGTCACTTCTCCATTTTGGAAATAATTTTTTTTTCCAAAAAAAATTGTGTAGAAGTGTAAAATCAAAGAAGTGTAAAATCAACAACTTTTAAATTATTTCCTGTAGGGTTTGTTGCTTCTTGCACATCTTGTTGCTTGGTTGTTGCCTGTGGCTGGTAGTACTGACTCTCCAGGCAAGTGACAACTCTTGACTCCATAGAAATATACTCCATTGTAGAGAATTTGAAGTTCTTGATAAAGTGATGTTTATTGATGATTGGTTCAATGTATGCTTTTTATTTTCCTTTTGGAATTTTTTTTGCCCTACCTCTTTTCCCTCTCAGGTTGGTGCTATAACTTTCCATCATGCAGTGAGTATCCTTTTATTCAGTGCATCATAGATGTCATTTGAATATTTCTGTGACATTTTTATATATTTTAGAGGCACTGGTTTCATTCTAGCCAACAGATAAGCTGATTTATAATTTTTGGATTTGGTTCAGGGTAAGTCAAATGGCTAGAATTTTATATATATACTAGTGTTAATACCCATTGTTGATTGGTAAAGAGTTTGTAGAAATTAAATGGTTAAAGCTAAAAATGAGTTGATCAGCAATGATATTTTAGGTTGAAGCCCACATACAGTACAAGTCTCCCTGTATTTCTCTGCAATGAACTCTATGCCTAACTTATTAATACATGGAAAATATTTTGTTGGGTATTTTACATGCCATCACCTCAGACTGCTTCAGATGTTTGCTTTAACCACTCATGTTTTATCTGCTAGTAGAATGTTTTATTGCATAGTGTACTGTACTTGCTTTTTTTTTTTTTTTTTTTTAAAGTAAGCCATGCTGCTGGGTTTTTGTTAATTGGCAGCTTGTACTGCATGTTTCAGATGAATCTACCTGGGCTTTAATCCCCAATGCATACTGCAGTGGAAGCCACCAGTCACCCATTAACATTGTGACCACAAATGTTGAAGCTGATGTCAACTTAACATCGCTCAGCTTGACTGGTTTTGATGATGGCACGGTCATGACTGAAATGACCAACACTGGCAGGGGCGGTATGTACCTAGTATACTATTTGTCCTTCCATATTTTATTTTGTATCCATAAAAGGCCACCCTTTTTATGTATTAAAGTTCATTCAACTACTTTTTTTGCATGAGTGAGTAACTTTCACATACAGTACAGTCATAGCTGCAAAGCGGTTACCTAATATTCTATTGAGTGTGTCATTGAAATAACTAGAAAGTGCAAAAATTGTTTCTCAATGTCATAAGCAGGGTATTTTCCCCAAATCACTTTAATTTGTATTTTTTAGTTATGGTCACATTGAACCATGAAAAGATGATGATTGAAGCTGGGGCTCTTCCAAGCATTTACCACAGCACGCAGTTCCACTTTCACTGGGGCAATGGAAGTTCCATGGCTGGATCTGAGCACATGATAAATGGGCAAAAATTCTCTATGGAGGTTTAGAAATGCATACATGCAACTTTTTCACACCTTATTGCATCAATCTATTTTTCCATTTGCCTGATACTTATTTTCCCCTGTTTCTACCTAGATGCACTTAGTGAATGTTAAAGAAGGATATAATTCAACTGAAAGTGACGTTAAAGATCCCACAGGGTTTGCTGTTCTAGGATTCTTTCTTAAGGTACACACTTTGATGTGCATATAGCTAATCCGTAATGGCTGTAAAAATTGTCCTAATTATCACTAGGTCACTTGGGGGTGTGGCATAAAGTGGGGTTGAAACAATCAAGGGTGTTTCAATCTGGGGTGTGAATGGCCTTTATGTAAATGGCAGTGAGCATTTTTATGGTTCTTTTATACAAGAGTTGGACATTGTATGGTTTTTTTTTTTTTTTTTTTTGGGTCAGAAAAGCATTTTGCCAAAATCTTTTGGTGTTCAGTGGTGCAATTTAGGTTGATTATCACTAGAACATTACAGTAGGGTAATGTATTAATGCTGGGGGATTTCATAATTAAATGCAGATCATGGGTACAAGTCAAGAATATAGGGACAAAGAAGGGTCATCCATTATGTTCCTTTATTTTCTCACAATTTATTACAAAGACACCAACTGTCACTCATGTGTAGGCAACCAATGACACTGGTAAACCTAAGAGCTGGAAGACCTTGACCTCGTATCTCTCCAGTATCACGAATGCAGGTAATTGGTTGTAAGATTGGATTTTCCTGCAGATGGTGGCCCAAAAATTGCTATGTTACAAATATTTAGAAGAAATCGGCAGCATGTCTCACTGCTAAGATTATTTGAACCAAATGGTTTTCAGGTGATACAGTAGCAATAACTCAGCCCATTACTATGGACAGTCTGCTTAAAGGAGTGGATCAGACTAAATATTACCGTTACCTCGGCTCTCTGACCACACCACCGTGCAGTGAAGCTGTCATATGGACCATCTTTAAAGACCCCATTGAAGTCAGCCAAGATTTGGTAAGTGCTGTAAAGGACAGAAATAAAATTTGAAAACAATTGGATATTACGCGTTTGATAATTTGGCTGAAAAATATTTCTCTCATTACTAGATTGATCTTTTCAGCACTAGTGTGTACTTCAACAACAGCATGACCCCATACTTGCTGACTAATAACTTCAGGCACACCCAGGCCCTAAACAACAGGGTTGTTACCACTCAGGAGAGAAGTACCAGGGCAAATTGGCCCTCAAATTCCGCAGACCAACAGCCTTACAATGTGTACTTGTTTATTGCAGCACTCCTGTTTGGCTCTTGGTTATAAGGTTTGCACATGGTGAGTGAGAACACATTTGCTTACTTTATGGTATTTGCTGCACCAGCCAGGTCAAGTGTAGACCTCAGCTGCTGCTAGGTGGAACATGGCACATTTGAGCATAAACTTGGAAACGTATGGTGCCATTGTTTTAGCAATTTATTTGTGTATGTTATGTTTATTGATCATAGTTGTTGGCAATATCATTAATCTTGCTGTTTAAATATGCTGTTTAAATATTTGACTTTCAGATTTTTGGATTACAGATTGGTGCAATAACCAAGATATTGTTGAATTTCCTAACTGCATAAAGAAGAATGTGGTGGGGGAGAGGTTGAAATTTTAAAGGTGTATATGTTTATTTAAATTACTAATGTTCACAGATTGTTATAAGGGTGTCAAACTGGAACTTTCACTTGTGCACACACGATGCAATTGTACTCAATATCTGTGGATGTTCTGGTTTTAAAAGCATAAATGTTTGCACCTTCTGAATAAAATTACTTACTGTATAACTGAAGCCTTGTCTTCTGACTTAAGAATGCATGTTGCGTACATGGTATTGATGCTACTGTAAGAACAAATGTGGAGTTCATTTGTTTGATAAAGTTGGTAAGTTCTATTATTTGAAGTTGCTTATTAGCAATAAGTCCCCTTATTGAAGACATTTATATTGGGTACTATATTCTTGATTTGTTTTTGTAATATGCAGAGATTTCTTGAAGGACATGGAGCAAGTCCCAACATTGCTTAGTTAGCAAAATCCATCTATGGTATCTAATAAAAAAAGAATGGACGTATGCAACTGTTTTTACATGTGTAATAAGGTAATATAATGTGTGAAAGTAGTTCTTATTGATATTATGCAGGGAGAATAAAACATGGTGATTGACAGTCCTGTAAATCTTTACTCCCCTTCAGA
This sequence comes from Dinotopterus cunningtoni, assembly GCA_028565755.1. Classification (NCBI taxonomy): domain Eukaryota; kingdom Metazoa; phylum Chordata; class Actinopteri; order Siluriformes; family Clariidae; genus Dinotopterus; species Dinotopterus cunningtoni. The sequence goes on along the minus strand of JAOTRS010000050.1, from coordinate 19,984,963 downwards.
ATAGCCTCAGCTAAGTAACAGTTTCAGGGTTGATTCCTACATGGCATAAAATGGAAAGCTTGTGTGCTAGGTTGGGAGTAGGATCACTTGTTCCACCAGAAGTAGTAGTGCCTTCTTTCAGGGATTAGGGATGGATTTGGGATTCAGCCTTTGTTAGAAGACAGTTTATTTTGCAGCTGATGATGGCTGTAAACAAGATAGTAAGGTGAGTCATGAAGCTATCAGTATGTTGGCAGAAACTTGCACTCACTGTAACTAGCAGTAATAAAAGAGGCAATTATCAGATGTGTTTCTTGATGAAATGTGACAGGTTTTGAATTTGGGTTTTGGCAGGCAGCTGCTCTCCTTCACCTACTGACCCATGTGTAACCCATCTAGTTAGTTTTAATGTCATGGCTGAACAACATACGTTCTCAAATAATTTTCTGTACCTGAGTGGAAGTTACAGCTTGGTCCAAGGCTGCTTTTTTTTTTTTTTTTTTTTTAGTTTTTTTAAATTTTCTTTCAGATCTATTAAGTTGCTAACTTCTTATCCAATTCTTATCCAGATAGTGTGTATAGATGGAACATAATTCATCAACGTCAGCTGAATTAAAAAACACTTGAGAAGTGTTTTCACAGTTTAATAGTAAATAGGAAGATGCAAAAACAAACAATTAATTAAAACCTTGTGTAAAATGCAATGTAAGTAGCAATGAAGGTCCAGTAAATAAAGACATATTGTTAATGCCACAATTGCATTTGCGATAATTAGGGGTGACGGGTAACCGGCTGGCTGTTGGAGTTGGACAAAACATCCAATCAGTTGCTGTTGATTTAGGACTCACTACATCCTGATCCAATCCCCCACTCTTTAGAACCCAGTAGGAGTTGCCCTTAAAAAAGTATGTATCTCCCGCTGTAGAAAAAAGAAGGCAAGATTATTTCCTAGATTTGTTTGGTACTCTAGAAGAAAAATTTGCATTTAAGAAAAGCTTTTTATGCGGTGAATTATCTACAACAATAGCATAAAACCAACACCTTTCAGTCACACCTAATCAAATACAAAAGCATGAGCACCAAGCAGTCATGAAGGTGAGCCGGAAATTTAAAGGATAAAAATGGGTGTGACTTGGCTAATTAGAAATAAGCAATAATTGAAGTACTCTACTGTGCAGCCGGAAGGTATTCACAACTTTTTTCACGTTTGTGCTCTGACATGCGTGGTTAACTGTGGGACCTTATATAGACAGGTGTGTGTCTTTCCAAATCATGTCCAATCAACTAAATTTACCACAGGTGGACTCCAATCGAGTTGTAGAAACATCTTAAGGATGATCAGTGGAATGAGGATGTACCTGAGCTTAATTTTAAGTGTCATGGCAAAAGCAAACTTTTTTCACTTTGTCATTATGGAGTATCGTTTGTAGAATTTTGAAAATTCTACATGAATTTAATCCATTTTGAAATAAGGCTGTAACATAGCAAAATGTGAAAAAAGTGACGCGCAGTGAATACTTTCTGGATACACTGTATATATTTAATAGAGCAGAAAATAGTCAGCGTGGTCATTTTACAACTCCAGGGTTGGGCATTCAAATCTCACGTAACTGTATATTTCATGAGTTGTTACTTTTCTTACATGTTTATGCAGCCATATATCAAAATAGTTTTTATATTGAATAGAAACTAGTATATTTTTCTTTTTTGTCAAACAATTTACATTGACTCAACATCAATTTTTGAATTAGTTTCATCAATACATCCTTACTATATGTAAAGCTTAACATTTCAGTATTTACAGTACAGTGGTTCCAAAAGTCTTCAAAATAAAATTCAAAAAAGTTTTTTTCATCATGAACAATAAATATCCTAAATATTTAAATTTTCAAAATGCTCCGCTATTCCTAGTTCAATGTTTAAATGTAGGCACATATCTCCTAACTGCTTCGCACAAAAGATCAGATTTTCCTAATACCTTTTCAATACTTGAAAATTCAAATACTTTAATTTGCATTTGTGTATGAAACATGCTACAATGGCTTACCTTTACCCCAGGTTATGATATCATCAGGACTGCTGGGCACCCCCTTCCAGAGGGAGGCGCTTCTAGGGTAGTCCGCATCAGGGCGTGGCACAATTTGTCCCTGATTTTCAGTGAATCTCCAGAACTCTTCACCACTGAACACGTACGTGTGCCCATTGTGGGCCCAAACGAATGCCGCATCAACTCGCTCCACCATCCTCCCACCACGAGTTCTCATGCCCCATTCAGACAAAGGGCGTGGGTACCCAGGCATTGCTATGGTGTCCTTGAAAACCCAGAACTGTGAACCTGAGAGGCAAATGAGGACAACTACAAATTTGTTTGTTTCCATGCAAACCCATTCAGAATATAGCACACTTGAATAATTAATTTACATTCAACCATGAGAGCATTGGCATACAAAATGTATTCCAACCCAAACTGGAGATGGAAACAAATACGCCATACAATGATGTTGCTCTGTCATATATTCTACCAATCAAATGTTATGACACAACTGTGTGGTGACAGTCTGGAAATGGCCCATATATGGTGTGGTGTTCAGGTCACCACATACTTTTTTCCATATAGCATATACAGTATAAATTATGTCAGCTATTACATTTTTTTTTTTTAGAAAGTCCTATGGTTAAACTAAGTTAGACTGATGTTTAAATTAAGGTTTTTCATTACAGCAGGTAGCCTTGTTGTCTCATAGCCCCATTCTCCCCATTAGGTTTACTGGTGGCTGTAAAGTAATAATATTTGTAAAGTTTCATCTATGGTAGTTAAATTGTTGCCTCACTTAGTGTTGCAAAAGAACAAATAAACAATTTGTTTAACATTTTTCTTGCATATGTATTATTACATAGCATGGATGTCTTTGCTCTTACTTTAAAATAGTGAAAAATATTAAAAAGCAAAGTGAAAAAGAGAAATCACAGGTGTGTCCCAGCTAAGTTAGTATGTATACACACTGCATATCCTGAATTTACTGTATACTTAACATTTAGAGTAAATAATATTTTTTTAAATCATATGCATCTCAATATTAAAAGGTAAAGGTAAAAACAAAAATACATGGAAATTGCATTGAATTGTCAGATTATGATATTTAGAATACAAACCCTCATCAGGTCACTAATCTCCCTCTCATACATAAACTGTAGAATGCCATCACTGTAATACACAATATACTTACTGACCTATAAAGAAGATGATGTGACCATCAGTCTTCTTCTCATAAACAGCATCTATCTTGTTTGTGCCAGATGGCAGTCCCATCCAAAAATTTTTAATGAAAGCAGGAGCGAGTGACACCAAAGACCCTGATCGCTGCATTCGCCAGAAATAAGGTCCTAACATCATCCGAGACCAAAAACAAATAGTTTTTTAAACAAATTTAATTGAAAAAATTAATTTATTCTAAAATTATAAAAAATTGCATTAAATTCTAAAGCACACCTTTAAAAAAGAAGACTTCTCCTCTGATGTTGGCCACTGCATCAAATCCTCCCTCGCAGCGATCCGGGTAGCCGGGATTGGGTCTGAAAAAAAAAGTTGAAAATTTTATTCCTCATTTTATTTCTCGCAAACATACAGTACTACTTGCGTATGAGTACATCCACAGTAAAATATTTTTCCTCACACATTCATACAAATTTACCTTTAGCTGTCTTATTGCTTACAAAATGCTTTCACATTCACTGACTTTAGATCCCATACTTAAATTATTGCATGTGATAAATTGTTAATATGATAACAGTTAAGTTTGTTTTTGTAAGCGCATTTTGTATTTATGTATTGTATATCATTGATAAAGCAGTTAATGTGAAAAAACAATATTACATTATGTCCTAGGTCACAGATGTCAAACATATGGAGCATAAGCCAGAACCAGGCCAACAATAATTTTAGGTTAAAATCAACTTGTGGATTGCAGTTGAAAGTTTGAAAGTCTCTGTTCTTTCACCAGTGGAATAAAATATAGCAATAAAATACATAAAATAAAATACATAAAAATACATTTAAAAACTCCATAAAACTCCATAAACTCAGTGGGTAAAATACTCCCACTCACACATTCTCTATACTGCATACCCTGTACAGGGTGGCCTGGAACCTATCCTAGGGGACTTGGGGTTCTAGACAAGGTACACTCTTGACAGGGTGTCAGTCCATTGCAGGGTGCAATTACAATACACTCAACTTTGAAACACAAATTAGCTAATATGCATGTCTTTGGACTGTGGGAGGAAACCCACCAAGTGTAAAATTATTTTTTGGCAATGTGATAGTTGGATAAGTTTGCAATTTTTTTTATTCAGGTATATTGATAGAAGAGTTTAATATTCTCATCTATTTTGTTGTTGTTGTCATCAATTAATTTGTATTAGAAATATGGACTTTATTACCAGTTTTAATTGCTTACTTTTCACCCACCCTGTAGTTCTGTTACCTACGGTAAAATGACCTCTGGTTGAACTGTGGCCTCAAAAATAGAACATGCTGCTTAAATCCATAGAATTAAAGCTCAAAGTACTTTAATGCAGTAAGAGAATGTTGGTAGCAAACATTAGTCCTACGGTAAATTTCCTGCACATATTTGTGTTTCACCACACTGAAGCACCTGAGCCAGCTCCTTCAGCCAGCATGAGAAATGTCTTTAACATCAATACAGTCTATCATCTAGACTTACAGTTATGAGACACCAGAAACAAGTGAGACACAGGAAAGGTGTGGAAACCATGTGTTTTACATTGTTCGGTGACAGTTATACCAGATCCTCGCCTGTTCAGTTGTCATTCACATGAGTACAGGAAGTCACCACCCGTGTTTCAATTGCAAGACTAATGCAGAGAAAGAGTTGTGGTTTTCCCAAGACTGGTATAATGTGCAGTTATGATTCATTTAAATAAAGGTTGTGATTCACTTACTGTACAGTCCCTCTAGGTGGTCTTGGTGTCTTGGGTAGCTCAGGCAAACGTGGTGTTAAAGGACCACTAGGGGGAATCGTTGCTCTGTTCATTTTGACTCCTACACACACATACACACACACACACACACACACACACACAGAGTTCAGTAGAATCATGTTTATTTAGAGAAACCATCATTTAGCATCTGTTTAATATTATATGCTAGTATGATATGTTATTTAGAAAACCATAAAATGGGTTCTATGATCGTCAGAAATGCTTAAGTGGGCAAAAAAGTTAATACCCAAGTAATGCGCATTGATATGCCTTTAAGAATCAATGGTTTCAGACAGGGCTTGGTAACAGACCATTGTGGTGTAATAAACTACACAAGAGGATTAGGATCAACATAAAAAAAATAAAGAAATAAAGAAAGAATTCTCAGAATTCTCACTTTAAATTCATTTCTGAGTGTAAAGTCATAATTCTGAAATTCTTAAGTTAAAGTACGAATTTTGCGTCAGAAATAGAAAATATTATTAATAAATACAAAATAAGTATTTTTATGGCGGCACTAGTGGTTAGCATTGGGGGGGCCATTTTAATTGTGTTATTAAAGTAACATTTGTAAAATAACTTTTATAAAA
>JAOTRS010000050.1:19956835-19970298 GCA_028565755.1 Dinotopterus cunningtoni | reverse complement strand
TGAAATGACCATCTTTTCATGATCAATATAGTATCAATGACAGTATAGCTGCAGATTTCTGAGCCATCTTCTTAAATGACGGAAACTAATATTCAAACATAAACATACAGCTAGATAGAGAGGTGACTGGATAAATAAACGTACTTTGTTGACTAGCAAGGGGAAAGTTGGGAAAATTTAAATAAACAGGCTTTAACCCAGGATTTAATTTGTTGAAAGAAACTGTTTCCAGTTTTCACTGATTCAAGCTAAAACAGATGCACTCATCTCTGTTGTACAGTATATATGTTTAATAAAGCATACAGCAAATATTTTTTTCTCAAGATCATAACTCACTCACTTACTCAGTCACTCATCCTGTATAAAGGGTCGTGGGGGGCCTGGAGCCTATCACAGGAAACTTAGGGCATGCAGCAGGGTACACCCTGGATGGAGTGCTAATCCATTGCAGGGCACACACACATACAGTACACACACTCACACGCTTATTCACACACTATGAGCAATTTGAGAATGACAATTAACCTAATCTGCATGCCTTCGGACTGTGCATTTATAGAAATTTATTTAATTTTAATCAGATTATTTGCAACAATACCTTGGGGGTCATAGGACTTTCTAAAAAAAAAAAAAAGAAAGGGCCAAAAAAATCATCTTATATCTTGTAAACATGGAAACTGGTGTGTTTATCCATGATGCACACTCAGTAAGGACAAGATAAATGATCATATAACGTAACTTCTATATTTATATTGGCATTGATATTTACAATTTATGTTTAATATTTAGTTTGTCAATACATTAGAATATATATATACTGAAATGTATAACTATTATTTGACGTAAGTCACTATCTAAAAATATGAATCTATCATATCTAAAAAAAAATCAATATAAAGCAATGGACACCTTACTCAGTGTGGTGTTTAATGCAACACTTGTCACACACCTCTCAGTTCTCATTTTACTCTCAAGTTACACATATATACTAAACATCATACCACAAGTCTAGTTGCCAACTCTCACAGCTATATCACATTCAATATGACTTCAATAAAAACTTTACATACATTAGTTTTTTTTAGCAAGAGTTTAAAAACAACAATATAATAAATATAATAAAAACTTACAATAAAATTACCAGTAAACATAAGCAGTATAATTTAAATGTGTGAAGATTCATTTCCAGACTTGTAAGTAAGCCCTTGTTTAACCACTTAGTTAACAGTAATTTTCCTGTTTGGTAACACAGCTGCTTTAAAGGTAGATTCAGTTATATTAATAACCAAGCCAGGAAACCTTCATAAACAGGATCCCTACAACTTAGCAGTTGACACACATCCACCAACCCCACATCAAAGCACAGGAAGTGAGCTGTAGGAGGTAGGAAGTGTACATAACTGGACCTACTTGCTTTCAGCATTTGACTAGACAACAATTCTTCATTTAATTACATCTAATTTGTTTATTGCAGATATTTCATGAATCATATATATGCAAATCATCCAGCCAAATGTACATAAGATGTACAATAACAAAACTTGAAACTACAGGAAAAAAATGTTTTTAATTTGTCACTAAACTAAGTTTATTTCAGGTTTTATGGTCACATGTTATTATTATTATTATTATTATTATTATTATTATTATTATTATTATTATTATTATAAGAGCACCAAGTTCTGCAATCAATCTAGAAACAAAAATCTATCATCATATTTGAACCTCTGTTTTTCTTCACTGAGTTTGCATAGGATTGATTATTATCACAGTTTTTATAATTTAATAAAATCATGCATCATAGATCCAGCTGCAGCAGCAGTAGATTCTTTGTGGTTAGTGGTTAAAGTCATGAGCTAGTGACCAGTATGTTGCAAGTATCATTCCCAGCACTAACAAAGAGCTCTCGAGCAAAGCCTTTAAATTAGCTAAATAGAAATGTTTAGTCTTGATTCAGAAGTCTTCCAAGTTTCTTGCAAACCTAAGAAAAGGACCAGGTATACAACAGCAGCCACAACAGCATCACTTAAAGCCCCTTTGTCTTTATTACTTTTATTTCACAGATTACTCTCGTCAATTGTGTTCTCAAGGTTGAATGACGTAAGTAATGTGGTTAAAATACGAAGCATGATTAGGACAATTCCTGTTACAACATAACAGGAACTGCATGTGCGTAAATTAGTTAAATGAGAACTGAATGGAGTCTGCACATATTTTTTTAATTTTCTTATAGGGTATCATGGGACCTTGTTGATGATAACATCTATTGTTATTTAAAATTGTAAGTCTGGTATTAAAAGTACAGTTGGATCCAAGCTTGTTTTAACCACAAGGTAGCAGCAATGTGTAAAGAAGCAAAATTCTTTGATATTAAGAATTAACCGGCAAAACTGGTATGTCGTAATGTATAGAAATAAGTGTTGCACATTTCCTGTGCTCATTGTGATCGACATTTTTAAATGGAACTAAACTAATATGGACTAAACTTCACAGAGTGCAAGAATGTGTAAACACATAGCAGCACTGCAGCACCAAGTAGACAAATGATAGATAGTGATATTCTTTATCCTGCCTTCCAAACTGTGCAGCTTCTCAGCCAGACTAATAATCCTATTAGTGGTGGTGGGGGCGGGGGGATTATGTTGGTCTAGTGTGTGTGTGTGTGTGTGTGTGTCTAAAATGAGAGAGAGAGAGAGAGAGAGAGAGAGAGAGATTGTGAGGGTCAAGCATCAACCATCTTCATAGCATTTGCCTCAATACTATCATGTATTAAAAACAAGGAGAAACGCATTAAATAGATATTCACTCTCCTGACAGTTGATTATACTTAAACCATATTGATCAGGACTCAGAAAAATCAAAAATTCAGAATAATCTTTTTTTGTATTGACCCTACATTATACACAGGACAAAGTCATGATAAACATTACAACTTAGCCAAACAACATATTTTGCAATCACTGTAGGCCTGTTTGTTCTGTTAGAAATATGCACAAACATGACTGTACAGATAATGCAGCTTATTGTTCAGATAATAAAAACATATTCAATAAATAAATGTGAACCTAGATAAAACTGCCAATCTTGAGCAAGCATTTTTAATTTGCTAATTACACTTTTACATCCACTAAGCACTTAAAAAAAATGTTTATATTAATTGGCTATTCACAAGAAATAAAAAAATAGAGATCCCAATACAATTTAATATGCATTGTTTTAAATTACAATTTTAAATAAAAAATAATACTTTTTGATAGTGCACATTCATTTTTAAGAATGTGGTTCAGGTTGCATTATGTTTTTCAGGTTGTCCATCTGTCCATCCATCCAGGACTATAAGTCTCAAGAACAAAATGATCAAATACTTGTAGAATTTATATGAATTTATCCCTGTGACCAGAAGATAAATTGGTTTCATTCTAGAAATTATTCAAACAGGGTCAAGGTCACAGTGACATCAAATGTCAGGGAACTTGAAACTTTTTTTTTAAATGACTAGCATAGTGTAGGCAAAGCATCCACTGATGTATTTTTACCAGTTTAATGTGTTGTCTTTTGACGTGGAATAAAACAACCCCTTAGTTTTACTGACTACACATAGATTTTTATTAAAGGGTTCAGTGCATACACAAAATAGGTTGACTGCAGGAAAAAGACACTTTTTTATACTTACATGAAAAAAAAAACAATTGCATTGCATCTGTGCCCTCAAACACACACGCATGCACATACAGTATGTACACATTCACAAATTTAATGAGTATATACTAAAAAGAGTACACACATCAGAAATCGTACCATTTAAACATGGTTACACAGAAGATGGCAAAAAATATGAATAACTATCAAATTAATTATTTTTTTACAGTTTAAATTAAAGCATGGTGATATGTTGGGGCAGTGATGAGAACCTTTGGATTGTCAAGTGTTTTTAAAGTGATTCTTAAAATACAAGATGCATAATTGGCACTGATTGTCACTGGCTTTGTAATGAGTACTGATAGTCGTTCGCTGTAGTGCATGCTTTTCGACGGATGTCAGCTTTTGACACAATGGCTCTGCTGCAGTGTTTTTACAATATGTTTGCTGACTTCCTCTCACAGTTTCTGTATGGTGGAATCCCCCCTATCACATATTCACATGTGAATAAATTTATCTTCTGTTAAAAAAAAGTATAAAAAAAAAAAAAAACAACTACACACACACACAAACACATGCACTACATGTGAAAAGTCCACATGTGAAAGTATGTGAAACATATTTAAAAGTATGTGAAACATAACTCTAAAAAAAAAAAAGTGTAAATTGAAAAAGGATGATTTAGAAATTTACCAAAAGTTCATATTCACAGCATTTTTCATTCTGCATGGAAATTTTCCATGAAAAAAAAATCTCCCATTATGAAACTATTCTAAAAGAGAATTGAATACTTTTGTAAACAAACTTACATGATTTCCTTTTTTTTTTAGTGCTTTGTGTAACTTAAAAAATGTTTGCATGTCTCTCAGGTCATGAATGGAAACACAAACTTAGACTTACTCATCAGTGGACTTTCTGAATAGGCACAATCAAAAATGTAGCAATTTTTCAAATTAATCCTGATAACACTTACGTATGATTCTTGCGAATTCAGTAGTCAAAGTTTAAACAGCAGAATATCAAGCATAGTGCATTGCAACCATATCGTGCTGGTGACAATGCAATATAGGTTACAAAATCAGAAAGTTACAACACTTTTGCAGAATGCATTAATCTTGAATGGTAATTCATATTTTGTATCCCTGTGAACTCTAGACTGAGAATTCAGAATAGCTGAGTCCATGAGCGTACTCTTCAAGCTTTTGTTTCAGACTCCATCACTTCTTTATATGCTCATGAATTGCTTTTTTCTTCACTGCAGTCGGGCCCAGTACTGGCCCAAGTTCTGGCCCATGTTCTGCTCGTTTATTGGGACCTGGACCGGTACTGAAATGCCAGGTGTGATCAGACCTATAACACAAAACAGCAAATGAAGCGTTAATCAGTTCAGATCAGTTACTTCATTGACATGATTGAGCTACATGCCATGTTGCTGAAAATAATTATGAGTATAAATTCAAGTGCACGAAAAACTTGATATATGATATTTGGTTTATCATGGTATCCCCATTCAAATTCACTCTACTCCAGCATTCAGTTATGTGTAAATGCGTGTCTGTTTCAATGATTATTTGCTTATTTATTACAAAGAAAATTGACATCCATGTTATGCTAAAGATATGTTTAATTGTCCAAATAGCTGTATTGAACATAAACTGTACTGTAAGTGGACTTGTCCTGACATGGATTGTCCTGGAATATCAGTATTCCTCCAAAATCCTTCAGTGAGGAAAAAACAAACAAGGATGCTCTTTCCAGACATCATTTTTTTACACTAAAATTAAAATTAAAAATAAAACAATAAATAGTAATGTCTCACTCACTCATCATCTATACCATTTTTTTATGTTTACAGGGCTGCAGGGGGCCGGGAGCCTATCCCAGGAGACTTAGGGCACAAGGCGAGGATGGGGGTGCCAACCCATCGCAGGGCACACACGTAAACACATCACATGCTCGTTCACACACTACTGGCAATTTGGGAACATCAGTTAGCCTACTCTGCATGTCTTTGGGAGGAAACAAACCAAACACAGGGAGAACATGCAAATTTGATTCAAGAAACAAAGAACTTTATTAATCCCAGAGGGAAATTGCTTAATTTTAAATTTTAAGCACACAGACCCCGAGGTGGGAATCGAATCGAATCGAAAGGCAACAGTGCTGACCACTAAGCCACAATGCCACCTAAATAGCAATGTGCAAAATATAACTTTGGTTGTCTCCTGAACCACAGTTCCTCAACATCACTTGCATTCATTACAGATGCCCTGTTGACGTTTTTGTCAAGCATTGTGTATGGTGTGATAGGTAATGTGGTGTTAAGTTAGGCTACTTGAGCAAAACACCGATATATGGCAACAACACCACCAACAACAAACAACAGTGCACCTCCTGTCTTTATCTTTGCTAATAAAAAGGGTGGAAAGGAAAATGGCACCTTTTGTTTGAGGACACCCATCATCTTTTAAAAGATACTGGAATATGTCCTTCTTTACAGGGTGTTTCTAATAACAATATTTAAACAGATAATTGAATCTAATTTCTAATCAGAATATTTATATTTAGTTGCATTTTAAAAATAAAAGGATTGTGAAAATGAGAAAAAACAGAAAATCAATCAGAGTCATTGCATTAAAATTTGGCAAAAAAAAAAGAAAAAAAAAGAAAAAGAATCCACTGGTGTACAAACAACCGGACATCAAAACAGGTTGGGAAAGAAAAATTGCAGTTGATGAAAGAGCTGTGAAGAAAAGCCCAGTGACAACAACAACCTGCACAGAACAGGGTAAAAGTATTACAATCCACCTCTCACGGAATATTTAAATTGCTACAGAATGCAAGCCAATCGGAAGCAGTAAAAATCAGACTGATTTCAGACTGGAATACAGAGATGAGCCACAAAATTCTGGAACCAAGATATACCCTCTACCAAAGGGGATGCGAAAGTGTGAAGAAAGAAATGCTCTGCTCATTGGTCAAGAACTCATAAAGTGAGAAGTGCAGGCTTATTACAGCTGTTACAAGAAGTCGTTTCAGGTTGTTACTGTGCAAGGAAGCAATATTTACTGTTAAAGGATTATTTGCTTTAAAGTAATAATACTGTATTTGCTTTAACTATTAAGGTCACTGATGGCTCAGGGGTAGGTGTCAAGGCCTGGGGTCCCTTCCCATACCAGTCAGGATTAAAGGACACCCTTAGTGCCGGTGCCAACCTTTGGATAGAAATGGGGAGGTTATTTCAGAAAGTATACCTGTCATAAACCCTTCACCATGCTTGAAATGTGCAGACTGGATAATGCACTGTGGTGACCCCTAACATAAGCAGCCCATTAGAACAACAGCATACACTTTCACTTTAAGTACTTTTGCTCAGCATAAAATCTGGTCTGTCAGCAAAGGAACAAATATAAGAAAATGAAAGGAAACTTTCCAATCTACCTTGTATTCATCTTTTGATCTCAAACTCAAATGTCTTCTGTATATAGTAAAAAAACAAAATAATTGGCATTTCCATTCTCACACATTCAGAGGGGACTGTACAAGTAATACTATGTGGGTTTTTATGTTCATTATAGAAACCCATCCAAATAATTTAGATTTTACTGTTGTTCCAGTTTTCAATATTGGTCTCCACTTTTGATAGAAATGAAACATTTTCATTTATTTTATAACTACTAAACAGTTATAATAATAATTTTATTTAGTTACAATTATTTATATTATGTATTATTATTGTTTCTAAACAGTTAAACTGAAATTGACATACATATGAAACAGGACGGATCTTACCTGTGCTGCTGTTTCCGGTAGGCGGGCCTGGGAGGTGAGGGGAGGGGTAAGAAGACGGCTCAAAGGATTGTGGGGCAGAAGGGGAAGGGGGCAGCATGCAAGGATATGATGGGGCAGACTACCCAGACAATTCAAATTCATGCCATAAAACAGAAATTCACAATAAAACATAACCGGAGTGAATATTAAAGAATAAGGAATTAAGGAAAGAGTGGGATGGAGAAAAGAGTTTTTCTTTTTAAGAATGAAATGTATTTTTGACAGAGCAATGCTGATTATTTGTTTATCATTTATTGTTTTTTTGCCATGACTCTTTTGTACTGTTAACCACAAGAGGGCATCATTAGCTTACAAACATTACATGCTTAGAATACACTGTATGGACAAAAGTATTTATCCAAACCTGCAATGACATTGTATCCAAATACATACTGTATATTTCAATAGGGAGTTGTTCCCCCTTTTGAAGCTATAACAGCTTCAACTCTTCTTGGAAGGCTGTCCACAAGATTTTGGAGTGTTTCTGTGGGAATTCATGCCCATTCATTCTGTAGAGCATTTATCAGGTCAGACACACTTGTGTTGGACGAGAAGGCCTGGCTCGCAATCTCCATTCAAGTTCATCCCAAAATGCTTGATGGGTTTGCGGTCAGGGCTCTGTGTGGTCCGGTCAAGTTCTTTTACACAGAACTCATCAAACATGTCTTTATAGTCCTTGCGTTGTGCATTGGGGCACAGTCATGTTGTTATAGAAAAGGGCCTTCCCTAAAAAGTTGGAACCATTGCATTGTCCAAGATGTCTTGGTATGCTGGAGCATTAAGATTGCCCTTCACTGAGGATAATCGGCCTAATTGAAACACTTGAATTCAATAATTATCAAATTTGGCCAAGTACTTTTGTCCATATAGTATATGTATAATATTTTTCCTAAACCATTTTTAGTGATTATACTGTAGTACATGCCACTAAAATTACACTGTAAACCTGCATCCTTACTGTTAAGCAATGTAATCATGACATCATGACCACTAAGGACATCTTGTAGCTATTGAAATGTAGTATCACAAATGCAATTTATTCAATTTTTGTTTTCTTATAATGATTATGTTTAATTGTGGCTTGGGTTCTGCAGGATATTAATCAAAATAGCACTATATAAATCAAATAAACATTACCTGTACTCCAGAATAAACAGAGAGGGAACTGTAGCTAGGAAGAGATGTCTCACTTTGAGTAATCATGGAACCTAACACATACAGACAGACAGACAGACACACACACACACACACACACACACACACACACACACACACACACACACACACGCAAATACAGAAGCATTTAGATCAAACATTTATACCATGCAAATAGAATGACCAGTACACTTTACTGAAAGTGAGTATGAGTAGTTTAGTGTTGTAGGAATACACACCTGCAGTGTTGCTGTGCTGCTGATAGAGGGCTGAGTTAAAGGAAGTGCTAAGTGGAGTAAGTGTTTGGGTGCATGAAGTTCCACTCCCAGATTTCTTCTGGTTGCGCAGCTTCTCTTCCCGCCTCCATTTGGCTCTTCGGTTGGAAAACCACACCTGTTAGTCAGTCGTGATGTGAAGAGACATACAGATGTGGCACATGAGACTTGTTAGCTGTTGGATTAAAGCTACTGTACATGTGGTAAATCTCTATCCATCCATCTAGGAACCTCTGTAGTTCAACTAGGGACCATGGAGGCCAATGGTGACCATTGTATTTATTCCCATTTTTACGACCGTGGTAGGACCTCAGGTCAACATTCACACGTGCCGTCACACAATTTGCGGCAAATCGAGAAACATGGGACTGCCAGTTAGCCTAATCTGCATGTCTTTGGATTATTGGAGGAAACCAGAGTACCTGGAGAAAACCCATCAAGCACATGCAAGCTCCATGCACCCAGAGGTGGGAATCAAAACCAGACCCTGAAGGTGCAAGGCAACAGTGCTAACCACTACGCCACCGTGCTGCCACATGTGAGACATATTTATACTAATGCACATAAAGTCTCAAAGAGATGAGTAGAAACTCTGGTTTTAGGAGAAGCTTGGTCCTTTGGACCTTTTTTCAGGCTTGATTGCATTACCATGGCATTGACATTACCATAAGTTATAATTGGACTAGTATTAAAGGAAATGCAAGGTCAGAACATCATACTTGGATCCGTGCTTCTGGGAGGTCTATTTTATTTGCTAGACGTTCTCGTGCAAAGACGTCAGGGTAGTGTGTCCGCTCAAATTCTGCACAAAAAAAAAATGAAATAAGAAAGAAGGTCAGACGGAGGAGCTCACAACATCCAGGTAAATCATATATGAACAAGTGCTTTCTTTTACTAAAATCACTTGAGACATGTAATCAGGGCACTTATTCTGGTATTGTACAGTAATGCCATTATTTTCTTTCATGTATTTACACACATTATGTATGCAGGTGTCTGTGGGGTGAGAAGGATGCTAGAATAGTTACAAAATGCGAAATCAGATATTAAATTAAATATAATCAGGTCCATATGTATTTGGACAGTGACTCAGTGTTTATAAATTTGGCTCTGTACACCACCATAGTGGATTTAAAATGAAGCATGTGATTGACATACATACAGTAATTTCAGTTTTAATTCAAAGGGTTTAATAAATGAATTTAAACATACTGCATTAACAGTTTAGGAATTATTTTTTTTAGATTGTTTATTAGTTTTTTTTCTGTCCATTTATTAGATTGTTTCTTCATTACATTTGTGGTAAATTTGTGACATTATCCATCTGTACTGTAACATGCTGTCCTATCAGTTTTGTAGCTTTTGACTGAGTCTGAGCAGAAAGTACGTCTCTATATGTTTAGAATTCATCTTGCTATTTCTGCAGTCAATTATCAATAAACACCAATGGCCCAGTTCCAGCAGCAGGCATATGGGCTCGTGCCATACTGTAAAACAGCCTCGACCCTGTGTGACAGATGAAGTGGTATGCTTTGGAACTTAAGGCCTTCTTGAAAAAAACAAAATAGCCATGAAGTGAGCGTAGCATTATTTATTTGGTCAACATTTTCTAAATATTTTCTTTTTATTATTTTTTCTCATACAAATACATATAATACTTTTTTACTTCTTTGCTATGTAACGATTTTCTCCCTAATTTAGTCGCATCCAATTTCCACCCGTCACTAGGGGGCTCCCACATTAGGGCTACTACTCAATCAGGGAGGGTCTCCCACCCCACCCTGCTGAGAGAGCGTAGCCAATCAGCTCTCTCCAGGGCCCCAGCTGTGGGAGGCTAGAGCATCAACTGGGAATCGAACTTACAGTCTCCAGATGATAGGGCAATCACTTTACCACTTACATGTTACATCCTTAACATTTTGAATAGGTGCGGGGCAGGTATGACAGGGACACCCAGGGTTCAATCTAGGAACTGCATTTTTCCACATGTTCCAGCAGGCATTACTTTCCTGCAATCAAAGATCCAGGAACTGATACTGGAGCATGTGATTCTTAGTACAATGCTCTGTATAGATCCCTGCCCAATATTCTTTCAATCCCTCTAATAAGGAACCATGAGATTGATACACTTAGACTGTCCAGCGAGTAGGTATGGAGGATGTCAGTGAAACCCCCAACATAAAATGCATTCCTTCACTGCTGCATCAATACTGTTCCAAGGGGAGGCATTAAAATTTAAAATCCTACTTACTGTTCTGCTTCTCCATAACACCATGGCTGTTTTCAAGATGCATGGGTGTTGCCATGATGGCAATTGGTATTAGAATATAACTATATTTAGATCAAAAATATTACCCTATTTGGACCAGGTCCTGTTTAGCCTCACCCTAAATCATGCTTTCCTAACTTGAATCTCGTTGTAGCACTTAATCTGACCCTTCTATAAACATGGGGCTAAATTCATCACTCCATTATACTTTATTGGATATTATTGTGCTTGTTGATAATATTCAGCCAGGATACCCTGTGCAGTTTGAGAATCTGATAGATTACAAGTCTCTGGATGGACCGCAAACAAAATGGACACGAGTATGTACTTACTTGAGTGTCATGCATTGCCAACAATCTCTAACAAAAAAAGTTAAACTTGGAGTTTAGCAGAACAGGAATTTACAATGGTCCTTTTCACCCTGAAATTCTTTCCAGTTCTCAGATGTCACAGATGCCATTTAAGTGATAGTTCATAAGGACAAGAGTACGAAAGCTATTCCAGACATCATGGTGAATTAAGCATAAACGGTGTCATCCTGAAAAAAGAAAACTTTAGATGAGCCTATTTACACATTTCTGGCTCTTCCAAGAAAAACTCATCAGGTATCTGGACCAGATCTGGCATTAGACCATGCCCAGTCAGCTTAATCTCAGTCTACTTTTGTCCCCTCCTTTCTACTATAATAAGTAGGCCACAGAATCCTGTTTCTGGATGTTTCTGCACAATGACCAAAAGGACTCAGTAATAGTCTGAGGACTTTCAGAAGACAAGATACGGCAGCCTCAGCCAAAACATGTATATTTGTGAGTCTGACTCTTCAGCCTCAATTTCCAGTTGTGAACTAGTAGTCTAGGAAATAGTTCTGAATGAAAGATCCCCCTCACAAAGACCTTGTATGCCCTTTAGTTGAAAATGGTATTTTTCTCTTTGACTGGATCCAGTGCATTGCCCATTGGCCTTGCCCAATTCCTAATTTCAATTCCTTTGTGCAGAAAGCATTCTATGATTGGTGTGTATGTGATATAATCTTTTAGGATAATCACTCATTGCTAATATTATAAATGGAGACACAGCAGTTTTCTAGGAAATACCTGCCAAATACCCTATCATTATTGTTCTTACAGAACAAAAAAAAAAGCACAGATTGCCACAAAAAGCCAAAATTTTTTACAATAATTATATTATCTATTATATTATAAATTTTGTCAATATTGATGGTTTAGATGCGAATAATATGAATTTGGCATATCAAAATAAACTAAATTTTACTAAAATAAAATCATTACTTTACGACAGACATCCAGGATAGAATTCACACTCACATCCCAAAACAGAGACTTGTACCTTTCTCCAGAGCTTCAATCTGCTCTTGAGTAAAGCTGGTCCTGTTCCTCTGCAGTTTCCTCTTTAGCTGCAGCCTCAGTTGTGATTCCTCACCCTCGTCCCTGTCCATCTGCACTCTTCCTCCTCCTGTCCCCATCCCTGTGTTTGTGTCCATCATGCAGCCATCAGACACTACGAAGAAGAGGTTTGGTTTTCGAAGTGACACTTTTTCCCAAGTCAATTATACATAATCAGTGCAAATTACTAGTCAATAATTTAAAGTAAAAATGTTGACAAAAATGCAAAATTTGTTAATAGAGTGCAATATACTACATGAATGGTCTTATGCAAACAGTTTAAACCTGATGTGCTTTAAACATATTAATCTCAAATGCTGTAAGTAAAGTCACCTGTGCTGTGATGGGAGGCAGTGGTGTTCTGCTGATGGTACCAGTCACTGGGCATGTTCCAATTCGAACTACTTTGCAAATTCAGCATTGTTAACTTCTCGTACATCATACACTATGTCCTTCAAACTAGAGAGAAACAGAGATGAGCATGTAAGCAACAAAAACTAGCCGTGACCTCTAACTATTGTGGACCATGCATGCGTGCGTGTGTGTGCGTGCGTGCATGTGTGTGTGTGTGTGTGTGTGTGTGAAATATAGAGAGCAAGAGAGAGACAGAGAGAGAGATGGCATGAATCTACACAGGTCTGGCATTAAAAAGAATTAGCATCATCCTGACAGCAAAAAAGCTGGAATATGTTATGTGAACAGAAAGATTCCTCTCATGTTGGACAGTTATTTACTGGGCAAACATAACTATTGGAAGAGCACTGCATTAGAATTACATGTAGTTATCTCCCACATTTACGGCATTTGAGCTTAAATATACATAAAACATCTAAATGGTTAATGTGAGCATGTTAGAGCAGTGTAATAATTTAAGTAGGTTTTAGTAGAATG